>JAPYZA010013929.1:0-11285 GCA_030522685.1 Eupelmus azureus | reverse complement strand
AAGTCGCGGTTATAAACATTAGCACGGGTCCCGCCCTGCGTAATAAAAATGTCCCTACTCATCTCCGGCACTCTAAACTTTTCTTCACACGGTCCATCGCACTCAATACCTACTGCGTCTCTATAGGTTATTCACGAATCACATCAGTTCAGGCTGAAGTACAGACACGTTCTCTTTGTTAGGCTAGTCGACTTAACCTATAATACACGGCTCGTTCGCGCGCTCCTAAGCTTTTTATCTCGCGTGCAGACGAGCGCGTTTGTTATCAGGCGCGAAAACTGCGGACTCGGCGAGATACTCGGCGACGGCTGCACGCGACTCTGCACACTGGACTGATGTTAGGAGAGAGCTTTTTCATAACAATGAAGAGGAGCGCTCAAGGTGTCGTCGCGCGAGGGCCGGTACTTGTGCTCTACTCTGCGTGTGCTTGTAGGTATATTTTTGTTTATGTAGAGGCATGTGCGTGCTATGTATGCGCCGCTTGGTTAGGGTATTTATGTACGTGTGTGAGGTTCAGAAAAATGCGGAGATGACGTGTACGACGGAGTAAAGAATGTATGTACTATATAGTAACAATAACAGTATTGCGAGGACGAGAAGTGAGAGATTAGCAGCGCTGCTTCGGTGGGTGGTCGAAGTTATTACTTGTGATTGCCGATTTTTTGTAGTATAGGATTATGATTTTTTTTTTTTTTTTAATACTTGTAATGGTTTTTATTTGGATGGATTTAATATTCAAATATTTTAATTTTAATATTCTAATTTACATAAATTTGTTAATGTTATTTTAATGTAAATGAAATTTAATGCAAGTAAAAAACAATTAATTTTAGAGATACTTAACTTAAAATCTATTTTTATTTTTATAAAGTTTATTTTTATTGAAGTTACTAACTATAAAAACTTATTAAGCAATGAGTAGAATATAGAATTACAATATAATGGAATATATAATGAAAAGTAATAACACACACTACAAAAAAAAAACATTCAGAATTCATCTAAAAACGTTAAAAAATTAATACGTAAATGCAAATTTTTATAGATCACATTTAAATAGATTTTTAATTTAATCATACTTTCTTCCAAAAAAGAAATCTAAAAAATAAATCAATAAAATCAGGAAACTTAACTAAAATTCACAAATTTGCAATTAAGTACTAATTCCCTAACAAAACGTGCTCTAACAACCCAGCATTTGTTTATCCTAACGGTTCATCTAATCGATCTAGCAAAGTACCTAAAGTTTACCATACAAACCTCACCGTACACCTGTTCTAATTAAATCCCCGTATACTAAAACCAATCCATCGATCAATAAAAACACTAAAAAAGAACTACATAAGCCTTGTTCGGAGTCGCGAGTATATAGCTCTTGAGCTCCTTATACTTATATACGTCCGGGCTATTTACGCGCCGATTTTATGCCTCTGCGCGCGCCTATATGTATATGTGGAACAGTGGAGGGCTCTGTTTTTTACGGGCGCGAAACTGCCCCTCATATAAAACCCGACGCCTCGCGGAGCCGTGGCGTAAATATTAAAATACGGGCCTACACAAAGCCGCCACGCGTCGTATATATATACACGGCCGGAAATTCTTGCATGCTGAGCGTAACGTTTTGGAGAAACTAAAATTTTTGATTTTTTTATAGGTAGAATGAAAATATCGGCTGAAAGTGTACCTTATTAAAAAAGTGGGAGGAACAGTACATTGATAAAAAAAACTATCAACTATTTATAATTTTTAACAGTAAGCAATAAATTATTAAGCTAAATTACAAGTTTAACGAAGAAAATGTCGTATTTTCCAAATAGATGATAAAAATTTTGGCATAGACTGCAATCGTAATTTTCCTCGAAGTCGAGCAAATAGCAGAAACGTGGGCCTATTTAACGGCTTGCCGAATACAACGCCTAAGATTGTGTACATTGTTTCAAGGAAAACGTAAATTCATGGAACGACTGGGGTACTTACTCGATTTATTTTCACTCGGGAGGATGAATGGAGCGAGCTCGGCTGCTTAAAACGACGAATGCGCGAACTAATTTTCCATTTAAATTTTCTAATTTCTGTTATGTTTTATTAAGTACGGATCTTTTTTGACAATTATTAATTATGCGATCTTTTGAATTTTTACAGTCTGTTAACGCTAGATAAAATTTTGTAGTAATTTTTACAAAAAGTTTAGTAATGCTTTATGTAGATAAAGATACTATTTTAAAAAATATGTATTTTTATAAAAGGTATATAGCCAAAATGAATTGATCGTGAAATACTTACTTTTTACAGTCCCTTAATTCCACAAGAAAATTATCAGAATCATGAAAAAAATATTAATTAATTATTTAGTTCATCCACCACTGTGCACTCCTCAATTCCAACATAATTTTTCCATAATTATAACCCAACCCCCCAAAACTTTCTCCACCAAAATCCAAGAAAAAAAACCAAATCTCTCGCGCTTGGTGTGAAAGCCACAAATGCAGTTGACGGGTTTGTCAGCGAAACCAGAAAAGAAGCAAAGACGTTACGGAATATCAGAAAAACGGCAGAAAACGAGAGGAGAATTAAGCACTCAGCTGTTGGCCGTCAGTCAAGCCAGCAGCGCTCAGCCGCAGCACTCTCATCTTTTCTCTAATACCTCCTCAGTTCTAATTCCGTTTTCCTCCGGGGAATCCGGCGCCGTATGTAAAACGTCGCGCGATGAGCCGACGCTGGATCAAGGATCGATTTACCTACTGCTGCGAGGCGAGCTGTTTTTTTGCGCTGGGGTGGTGACGTGGTGAATGTTGGTTGTATAGCTTTTTTTGATTATGTTTTTGGATTTGATTATTGATTTTGGGAAGAAGTTTTGTTGTGTTTGTTGGATCGGTTTTGAATTGGATAATAGTGCTGTAATCGATAAAAAGTAAATGTAATATTTTGTTTAAAGAATCTTATTTATAACTATTTAAATGAATTTAAAATCTTTTCTTGATGCTTATTAATAATTATTAAATATAGATGATACCCCAAAAAAATAAAGTAAAAGATAAAGTTAATAATAACATGTAATTGAGTTTGTCGTTTAAGTTAAAGCTTGTGAGCAAACTCAAAGTAATCCAGGAATTACAGTCTCGCCTTTCGAGACGCGGCGACACTTTGCCAGTTTAACTTGCGGACCACCGCGACTGCTATACTATTAGTGCGAGAAAGCGACAAATTGACTCTATAAAGATTTGAAAAGCGGATGCTAAATATACAAGGAATAATTTCTGATACATTGTTTTCCAACTTTGAAATGTTATACCATTAGTCAACTATATAATATATTTTAATTTTATATTCCTCATATATATTTTTAAATTGAAATATTTAAATCACTAGCTAATATTCATTACAACGTGGCTATAATATACAAATCTCTTCAGATGCTTCTAATAATCATTGTTAATAACAAGGGTGTATGAATTGATCTAAATTAATTATAATATATACATAGTACGTTAATCAACCGTAACGAAATTCATTACAATAAACTCATCAACGCCAGCTCTATACCCGAACAAAAAATGTCTAACTCCAAGAAACCAGCCTGCGCATCTCGCCTATCGATCCCCATCACACAACAATTCGACGGAAGAGGAAACGATGCGTGGGCGGTCTGCCTGCAACACAGAAACGCACGTGGAAATGTCCCCCTTCTTCGGCTTCGGCCGCGATTTCGCGAAGCCGCGGCTTTCCCATTGGCCGCCCTTCCTCCGTTGCCAGGGCGGGGCTTGCGTTACCTCGCTCGCGCCTCCGCAGCTTTCTCACCTATGATTTTCCTCTTCTCTCGTGGATGCGCATGCGCGATGCTCTCGCGGACAAGATTTTTGACTCACCTTCGAATGGCTGCGGACGGATCGCTGCTTGCAGGAGACTATGGGTTTTGAATGGATTTATAAATCAGTGGTGAATGTTAAGTTGAAATTTTAAAAATCTAATGTTGACTATTTAATAATTGCTTTGTTTGGGAGAAAGGGCGGTGAATAAAAACGTCACTCTTGAATGATAAATAATTAAATTTTATTCAGTACCCTTTTTTTTTAATTCACTATAAACATCATCGATAGAATAACGATAAACGCGCAAATGTCACGTACGAGTTTTCGCGGTGCGATTTCGACATCAATGTATAGTAGTTATACATTATTCAATTCAAGTGTACAACTCTTGAAGAGTTAGAACATACACGTAGAAAATAAGATGAAAATTGCGAACAACGACGTCATTATAGGTATAGAAAAAGTGCTAGAGTTCCATCGATGATACTGATTTTGTTCTTTTCCTCGCTAATAATAATAGTTATAATAATAATATAATAATAAACTATTTTTATATAGATCGCTCTAAGTACATATTTTTTTGTTCAAACAAGGAATGATCTACTTGTCTTTACTCGTTTATCATCTTTTGTGACCCATCGAAAAGACAACTACATCATTTTTCACATTTTTTTAGAGACTATATATATATTATTTTCTTCACTTATTTTACTTCATAGTCATGAATATAAGATGGTAATTATAAGAGAAAGTTTTAGGCTTCTGATATGTCTGACAAACAGAACTAAAAATTTCTCGCGCGAGATTCACTTTTTCATCCGGACGAATTAACAACTAAGTCCTTAATGCATATTAAAATATAAAATATTTACATACACGCGTCGTGTGCCGCCTTTTATATTTTTGGTACGAAAATTCAAAACAATTTATAATTTTCATCAATTCAGTATATAATAATGAATAGCACTTGATTGCAATCATTATCGTTATCAAATTTAACCGTAATAGAAAAAACAAAATATTAACTTTTAATTTTCAATTTTTACTAGATTTATTAAAATGTCAATATCTAACAATGTTTTCCAGTAATTTGTTTTGAATCTTGGTAACAGAGATTCAGGCTTAAAAAAGACGTGCACGTCACGGGCGTGTAGAATACTGTCCAACAGTCACAATATAGCGCTACAAAACAAAGGAACGATAATTTTTTCCTTCATAAAAACATCGATTTAACAGAGAAATCTCTCTGATTAGTGACAAAGAAAAATTATCATCATTCGCGCTGCGCTCGAAAAGAGAAAAAAAAATCATAGTAAAGCGCTTTTCGTCAGATACTCGGTGCCAGATTTAAGAAATTACGTATAAAAGAACATAATTAACGGCGCCGCAAACAACACTTTTACCTTCGAACGTCATTTTTCCTCAGTAACATAAAAACTTAAAATCTACAGATAAAAGCGTACAGTTCTGTAAACGTTCTTTTTTCATCACAAACATAATCTTGCAAAGAGATAACTAATCTATATAATCTTAACATAATTACTTAACAAAACACACACGACATTGGCAGGACTTACTGTTTCGCACATAAAAAAAGAAAAAAAAAACAATTTCATCTACACAGTTAAAAAGTGCGCAATTTCGACAACTCTCTCATCTCTCGCCGCCCCTTAAATTTTCCTCCACTTAAAAAACCAAATCCAATGCATAAATAAAAAAAAAATTAATAAAACAGCATATCGAGCGCGTTTCGTCGCGCTTACAAAAACTATAGTAAGAACAGATAATAGACGTACGTACGCAGGCTCGAGAAGAGGAGAGTGGACAGTTAACGGTGGTAGCGGTGTTCGATTGTCGTATAGGTACACGGTGCAGGTATTGCAGCAGAGGCTTGATTATCTCACATGTAGCACTTGGAGCGCGTTTGGAAGTCGACGGGCGAATAGCCGATGGAGGAGACGCTGGAGGGCGTCGTGGAGCCGTACATGTTGGAGGCGACGCCTACGGTGCTGACGCTGCCTGGTGATACCGGCGTGTTGCCTGGGTCCTCTTTCACCACTGAAATGATTGGTTTAGGTTTTGGTTTGGGTTTTTTTTGAGTGGGAGGATTTTGGCGTTATTTGTGCGATTTCATGCATGATTTAAATTTTTGGTTTCACGAATAAATTTTAATCTTTGTTAAAATAGTAACTTCAGAACAGAAACTTGTTAATGAATTGTTAATAAATTGTTTTCGTAAAAGAAAAATTTTAGTAAAAACTTTAAGTAATTAAAATCTTATGAACAGGCTAACTCCTATAGATAGAGATAATAAAAAATAAAAATTAATATAAAACAAAGTAATTATACAATGATTTTGATTATAATATGTTTAATGTTGAAAAATCCATATCTAATAATTTCAACAAAAACCTGTAGGAAATACCGTCACGGTCGCGAGTTTCACGGCTCCAACATCCCCTTAAAGCTTCATTTTAACTTTCAAATCCATCATCCAAATTTATCACAACACTTTCTTTCCCACACAGCCCAACAACACAATAACACTCAGCATGCCTGTCAAGCTTCGTAAAGTGGAATATGTACACTCACTATCCGGCCAGTAGGAGCACCTGGAGACGGCCTCGCTGACGGACATGGCGGCCGCCGAGGCCGCCGCCGCTGCGGCCGCGTCGTGCCTCCTGGTGCAGGCGAAGCCGCCCGCGAAGCCGTTGCCGCTCATCGCCGAGGCGGCGCTGCTGCCGCTCGTGCTGCCTGGAACATCGAGATAATTTCCTTGAAAGGCTTTGGGACCTGGCGCTCGACGCTTTCGCGGGGCCTGGGACTGGGATCGGGGCTTGCGAGGTGGGATTAGCAGGGCTCACCTAGGGACGAGCTGATCTGGTTGTAGCCGTTCATCGCCGGGATCTGCATCGACTGCATCGGCAGCTGCTGCTGGAGCTGCGAGGAAGATAGTTCGGCTATGAGTTTTGCTGGGTGTTCGAGTGCTTTGTGAAGTGTACATTTTGGGTTGGATGGGGGGAAATATTTTTAATGACGTGGTTTTATTTCATCAAGATTTAGGTGAAATTGCAGGGTTGGAATAAGATGTGCTTCATACGTACTTGGCAGTGGCTGTATGACGAAAGTGGTTGTTGCTGTAAACTCCACGGGCTGAAAGCAGATTTAATAACAAAAGCACTTAGATTTTAGTACATGTCTATTAAAATAAAAAATAATATAATATAAATAATGAAAAATACTATCCGAAATACAAATAATTGTTTTGATAAAAGCTGATAAGATTCATTATTTTATAATCGAAATGAAAATAAGTACAATGATAAAATATAGTAAGTAGAAATCGTCCGAGTATACCCAGACATTGTTTTTCATGTATCAGCAAAGCAAAACTTAAAGTCTCTTAAACAGACAACCAAAATCAAGTAACAAAAGAAAAAGATTAAAAAAAGCAAGAACTATTTCTCAAACCTGGTATCATAGCGAGGATAAGTCGTAGTGGAGTAAGCCGGTGGCGAGTGTCCAAAGAGATTCCTAGTCGCGCTGGCTAAATGGACGTGGGTGGACTGAAAGTGTTCACCAAAGAAGCCCTTAGGATAGGGCGTGTTACGATAGCGCTTCATGCGCTTGCGCCGCCGCCAGTTGCCGTTTTCGAACATCTCGCCGGCGTCTGGACCTGCGGGACGGTACAGAGAAACGTTTTTTTCCTTCTTTTAATTGAGTGGGCCAATTAATTTGGAAGATTAAGGTTCTTTTTTTTTTATTTTTTATAGACACTACGTATCGAAGGAGAAGTAAAGCCGTAAATTAAAAATGCAAACTCACTGATGATCCAATAGTTGCCCTTGCGCTCGCCGCCGCCCTCCCTCGGCACCTTAACGAAGCACTCGTTCAAGCTCAAATTGTGCCTGATCGAGTTCTGCCAGCCCTTCTTGTTCTTCTCGTAGTACGGAAAATTGGTCACGATAAACGAGTAGATCTCACTGAGAGTAAGCCGCTTCTGCTTGCTGCTTTGTATGGCCATGGTGATGAGGGCAACGTACGAGTAGGGCGGCTTCGTGTCGCTGGAGTTGCCGCTCACCGTGCCGTTGCTGTTGCTGTTGCTGCCGGTGCTGCTGGCGACGGAGCTGGAGTTGGCGTCGGCCGTCGAGGAGCTGGTTCGATTGTTCGTTCGGGCGCGTTTTGAATTGCTGGCTGCGCTGGTGCTGTTGCTGCTGGCTGTGCCGTTGTCGATTGCTGAGTTGTCGGTCGTGGAGGAGTCCAGGACGCCCGTGGGGTCCAGCGGCGATTCGGCCTTGCGCTTGCTCGCGCTGGATAGCTGAGGGGGAGAGGGGCAAGATTAGTTTGTTGGTGTAGGTGTCGGCTGGGTTAAGGGGGGATTTTTGTAGTTTGGATGTGTTATTAATGGTCTTTTTGTATACTTTTAAATATAAGTATTTATAGGAATATACCTAGGGTAGCCAAAATTTAAAAGTAATACGAATAAATACAGACGCAGAAAATGTTTTAATATACATTTTTTGAATTCGTGAAATCCTTTGTTATTCCCAGTCTCTGTCACCCCAGAACAAACCTTACTATAGATCTAAAATTCAGATCCTCAAAAACTCTATCTCTCTACATTAAAAAAACATACATTCCAATTCCAATTTTAAAAATAATCTTAAAATCAACCATACCGAGCGACTGTGATGATGCTGCTGCTGCTGTGCCGAGCAAAGCGAGAGTCCACTACTATTAGCCGGCACCGAAACCACCGAATCCGGACTCTGGTGCAGGGACGGATGGTCGTGGAGGCTCGAGCTGACAACGACTGACGAGTCGCGCGATAAACCACCCACCGAGACGTTTAAATCCTTTGGACTGCCCGTTAAGCTGCCCAGATCCTTTGGGCTATTTGCCAGGCCGCTGCTGCCGCTCAGAGGATCGAAGCCGCATGCTGGAAAAGAATAAGGGGAGGGAGAGTTTATTATTAATAATTTGGTTTATTTTTGGGGGGTGTTGGATTGTAAATTGAGATTTTTTTGAAATTATTGTGTCTTCTGATATTAGTATGGAATGAAGAAGTGTGAGCGTATGATGATTGAATTAAACATTTATAAATTCAGGCAATGATTGAAACGTTAGCTCATCGATGTTTGTAAATAATTCGAATAATGTTGCAAGATCTTTGCCAGAAGTCTTTGAGCTTGGAAACGAAAGCATCTTGCACGCGTGCGAGCGGTTTTTTCAAAACAAATAAACAATTTGAAGATTATTCCATGAAACACTGAACTTTTTATTTATTGGAACGCTCGCTCTTATCAAATCGCTGTAGAACATGGCGATAAAGTAATTTATTGTAACTTATATTTGAATGGATTCTACACATATAGTAAATAAATTCTAATTAGATTAAATTTTTTTACTTAAGGTTTGCAGGCATATACTGGCATACAGGCATATACACACTTACAGACGTACAATATAGATTAAAGGATAACACACATAAAAATAAATTGAAAAATTACTAGTAAAAGTTGAAAACCCTAATACCAATCCTGCAAATCGCAATTAGCATTAATACCACGTCAATCCAACTTCGCGATCGTCTCCACCTATAACTACACATAAAAACCTTCATAGACGCCAGCAGCTCGGATCGATACACCGATCGCAAAAAAAAGACAGAGAACCACGAGTATCGAGAAATAAAATTGCGAGCTCTCGCGTGTCTCAATTCCAACGATCGAACAATGCGAAAAACAAAGCGACCGATCCAGCACCGTCACCGCCTTGGAAAAGCGCGGAATTACCCGCTTCCCCGAAGCTCCCAGCGACAATTGGCCTTTTTTTAATAGGAACTGCACGCGCGCCTCGAAATTCGAGCGCGGGAGCGCGTAAGACCGATACCTCTTTTTTTTCGTTGCTGAGAGCGATAAGGCGAGGAGTAAGTAATTACGGGGTGTATAGGAGTGTGTGGAGTCGTCGATTTGGCCCGGTCGAAATTACGCTGATGTAAGCGAGAAGCGATGGGCTATAGTTCTGAGAAGGGGATATCGGTGTATATATGGTCTAAAATAGCGATAAGGAAGTGTGTTAGTGAAAATTAATGTTGGATATTGGGTGGCTGGAGTTATGCAGGAAGTCGTGGGATGGGTTCTATTTTTGGGTGATGATATAGTGGTTCGGTTGAATAAAAACAAATTTTAATGGGTTGGAAAATTTGAGCTTAGAGTTACGTTTGATATTGGATTAGTCTGATAATAATAGTAATGAAATTTTTTGAATGAATATATTCTGATGGACGACCAATCGTCAACCAGTGTGGATACTGTTAGATCGAAGTCCTACTAAACTATTCAAAGGTAAGGAGGTAATGTGCTTGCAAGGAGCACGCAGTTTTGCCAGTCTTTAAACGGAGCACTCCAGTATATTCTCTTTTTTTATAGTAATGTTCAGTTTCCTGTGCACATTTTACTTATAATTTTACTTATAACACTTTTAATCGACTACTCAAAAAGTCTAATTAAAAACAGTGTCCCAAATCCACATACAAACGCAACGGTAAACGCAAATCGCATTATTAAACTCTCGCTGTATCTCAAAACAGCGAATCCAGAAAACGCAACAAGCACATCCACGATAATTATTATTAAAAACCTCATTTGCATATCAGCGCTCAAAAGAAATCAGGAAGACCGCACGAGCGAGCTGCGCAGATGGATTGTATTTATTTTTTCGTCACGTCGCGATCGAGTTTCGATTTTCGAGCGCGCCAGCGGCTATATACATGCGCGCCGGCGCGAAATCGAATCTCCTCGTTCTCGGTATTAAGCACACACATCGGCGATAAAACGAATCTGGACATTAAACGAGAGAAAACGAAAGAGAGAGCTTGCACTTGATCCGGAATATTGAGTTTTGGCGCTGAAGCACGCGCGCCTGGAGTCAAGACGCGCGTGGGTTTGTTGCTATATGTATCGATGCACTGCAGAGCGTATCGGAAATCGTTTTAGAATAAGGTGATTTTTTTGGTGCTGGGGTTTTGCGTTTTAATTTTATGAGCGGGTTGGTTTGTTTTGAGGAGTGGAGATACTTTGTGGTAGGTACGTTTTAACGACTCACTTATGTTTCTAACACGAAGCTTTCAATTGGGCTAATTCAATAAATGATATGACTTTGGATTGCGTTTTAATTATTTTTGACAAACAATTAGTATTGCCTCAGTTTCGATAAAAACCACCACTCTTTTTTAAAAAACTAAAAGAACTAGCAATTAACTCTTACATTTACACGCTACTACCAATTAAATTTCTACAAAACGATATAATCAATTATCGATTTTCCAGAGCGATCGCTCGTCAACCACTCACACACACATATACCATAAAAAAAAGCGCTCAACGTCGACTCCGGCGCGTGCTCGTGCATTTATACTCGGAAACAAAAGTGCGTAAGAGAGCGAGCTGGCGCGCAGACGCGCGTGCACGTGTA
>JAPYZA010013921.1:0-14127 GCA_030522685.1 Eupelmus azureus | reverse complement strand
TAATTTGAAGAATATTAAGAATAAAGTTATATCTAAATTGAAAATCTAGACTTGATTAATTATTAATTTTACATTTTCAGATGTCTAAGTCTATTTTAATAATTATTATAAAATTTTTTTTATATATTTTATGCAGTAAAGTATATTTGCAATTACAAATCCTATACAAGGTAATATATAATAAAGTGGTTATTATAGTACAGATTTGAATAAAATAGTTTTATAATATTTAAGATGATTTGCAATTCATGAAGTTCAAATTATTTCAAATGAAGTAAGAAACTAAAAAAAAAAGGATTGAAACGGAAGGGCAACAAATAAACAAGTTTGGAACTTTATTAAAATCAAGCATAACTTAATATTAGTATTCAAATTTGAATTATTCTCGTTCAATAATTTCTTATTTTTATTTAGTTACTTTCACACATACTATTTAATAAAATTGTTATAAATGTTTACGGTTTCCTATGAAGTTTATTTTTTTTTTATTATTGCCTAAAAGAATTTTATTTTTGTTTGTGTAGTATTTGAATTAATAATTATAAATATATTCTTATAAGGTTTATTGTAGGTATATAAAATATTTATATGCATGATTGTTAAAAATAAAAATTCATTATCATGACTCTATTAAGAATAGTACTTTTATTTATTTATGAAACTGTAAACAAATCAATGAAACTTAAAATTCGTTACGATGTTTATCTGATATTCGATCGACCTACTGCATAGTGCATGGTGTCAGCCCAAAATCAAACCTTTAACGACCTCTATTGGATGGAGTTTGAACTACTCTGTCGTCTGCCATATTTGTTTAGTTGAGTCCTGGCTCTCATAGCGTTCAGTCAGAACGCCTATATTTATTGCTGTAAAATGTCTGTGATATATTAGTTTTTATATATTTAATATAAAAATGTTTAGTGAGGCAAGCAAAAAAATCTTTAAAAGCACCGAATCAACAGAAGTAATTGTGTTTATTATTGTAATTACAGTTAATTTTCTCATAATCTGTATGTTTACGTATTTGTTTATTTTATTAGGTTGACGTGCGAGAGGATGAAGAACAAAATGTTAAATTTGAAGAAATAATAGAAATGTTAGTTTCTGCTGGTTATTACAGAGCAAGAATTAAAGGTTTAGCAAATTTTGACAAGGTACGTATTTATGTCCATCCGAGTATATTACAGTAGGTAACTGTTTTATCGAGTGAATTTGTCGATAAACTTAATATATTTTATTCTCAAAATTTCAATCTTAAATAATACAAATAGTATCTTATTTGGGTTATTATTCTGTTTATTAAAAAATGAAAAATTTTGGACGAGATTAAACTAAACAAAACATTTATTAATTTATGAATCTATTTGTAGTTAAAAAAAATCTTTTGATAATAAAAATATTTTTGGTATTGTATAATAGTTACAATATTTTTATTAATAACAAATTACATTGGAAAATATAATAAGTAATTTTTTATAATAAGAATTATTAATATTTTGTTAGATAAATATGAGATAGTATATATCTGAATTTATATTTTAATTTTAATATGAAAGTCGTGTGTACGAAAGTGATTTAGTAGAAGAAACAAATAATTTTATTAGAGAAACAGTAAAAAAAAAAATAAATTATATAAATATTATTTCTATGTGTAGATTGTCGGAGGAATGACGTGGTGTATAGAATCTTGTTACTTCGATGTTGATGTCGATTTGTTATTTCAAGAGAATCTTACCATCGGACAGAGAATGTAAGATTTTATTTAATTAAACATTCTTTATTTGATGTAATTTATTATTTTCTTATTTTAAATAATTTCGTATTATCACAGAGCACTGACAGAAAAAATTGTTGCTGTATTACCGAAAATGAATTGTCCTCATAGAATCGAACCTCACCAAATACAAGGATTAGATTGTATACATATTTTTCCAGTCATGCAGGTAAAATCTGGAGGCCTCAAGGCATAAAAAATTGAGTGCATTTTGCATAAATTTTTACATTTATGAAGAAAACTTCAAACATTTATACATTTTTACATTATAAGTTTAAAATAAATGTCATTATTGAAAAATATCTTTTTAGTAACAGTGTCAGATATAGTTCTTTCTTTGTAGAATTTGAACATTATTCTAATCAAATTTATTCGAACTCCGTAGTATGAGAAGTAATAACAGGCTGAGAATTGTTATATTTTAAGTCCGATAATTGTCTTGTAAAGAACACTTAGTTTGTATTTAATCTCCTACGTAATTAATAGTAATTTAGATATAGTAAGAAAATTTTAAATTATAATTTATATGATATTTAATTCTTTAACTGTTCAATGGTACGTCACAAAATTCTGTTAATTAAATTATGTTCTTTATAGTTTTTAAATGATAGTATAAAATAAGTATTTAGGTGATATTAAAATTTTTGTCATTTAGTGGTTGGTGAAAGAATCTATGAAAACACGAGAAGAAATGGCAGAATATGTGCGATCTTTTGCAATTACTCAGTTTGATAAACGGCATCCTTTTGATGAAAACCGATCGCAAACTGATAAGGAAAATTTAACTACTAATATAAAATTAGTAAAGGTAATGTACATGATATATATAATATTTTCTACATTATACTCTAAGCAAAAAATCGTTAAGGTGGGAATAAAAATTCTTAAAGGTTCGAATATTACGGCCGAACCAATAATTCTGAAAGAAATTATAATTATTTACTGATTTATTCATTTTTAGAAAGCCTATGAACCCTGTCGTCGTTTCAAGCAAAAAGATATAGTTCCTACAGATGAATTTTCGATAGTAAGTAATGCTCTTTTGGAATATGGTGATACGTTAAAGATATCACAAAGTGTCATTAATAAATTGCAAGAAATGAAATCAAACAATTCTACTCAAGATAAAGAAATAACAAAAGAAATGATTGAAAGAAAAATCCAAGAGAAGGTAAATTAGTTTTATTATATAAAATATAATTTTAGTCATTTATCAATGTATAAGTAGTTGTTTATTATATAGCTCTTTATATTTATTAATATTTTCTGACCAAAACTTTAAAAGATATTAATAAAAATAAAAATATTTCAATATTTTACAGAAAAAAGTAGAAGAGCTTATGAAGAATTTATCTAAGTTTGACGACAGCACGGTAAGATACAGTACTTATTTTAATTTTCAAAATTAAAATTTTTAATGCAGAAAAATATCTTATTATACTATTTCAGAATCGAGTAAGTTCTAATGTTGTGGGAAAAATTGTTAATATTCAAGCTCAAGAAGTGGCTAAGGCGGTAGAACAGTACGCATCATTATCAACGAATGAAAATCAAGTAATATTTCAACAAATTCATATTTATTTTTTTTAAATAAACTTTAGTCTAGAGTGATTTTAATTTCTGGCTTTTAGAATAAAGAATTTCCGTCAGTTCAAGCTACGGCTGCCTTAGAAAAACAAAAATCAGCATTAGAAAACAAATTACAAAAAATTTCAAAAGATAAAGAAGAATTGGATAACAAACTGGAAGAAATCGATATGAGACTAAAACAAACTCGAGAAAGGAGACAATCTATAAATAAAGCTTTTGAAAAAATGAAGAACATAGAATCATATGAAAATAAAGGGTATTTATTACTGATTTATGAATAGAAATTCACATATAAAATTCGAAAAAAAACTTAACTTGATGAACTATTCAATGAAATGGAGAGGACCGCACAATTGTTGAGAATAGCTTGATTTTTCAAATAGCTTAATTTTATCAAGTAGCTCGAATTTTTCGTATTTTCTAAAACAATCTGCACGGTTTGACTATTTCATAATAACTATATAAAACATTATGAAATTCATTTTTATTTTAATTAATCTGATATTGAACTGTGTAAGTCTTATTTAGATTGTTATTATAAAGGAACATGTATATTATTTTACGTTATTGTTAAAAATCGAAAATTCATAATAAAAAGTGAATTTTTAAAATTAAATCTGTTTTCCGCCGATTTCTCTCGGTTATTATGATGCTAAATAAAAAAAAGATATCTATTTAACAAGAATTTTATATAAAAATATGAACTATATATAACTGTGTAAAATTTATTTAGATATTGTATAATTATATGTTCAAATTATTTCATACAAATTTTAGACTATATATAATTTTAATTTTACGCCTCATTTCGAAGAGTACATAATCTATAGTATGAAAAAATAGTTTCTAATTAATTTTCAAAAGAAAATCAATATAATAGAAATATTCAACCTCACTCATATGTTTTCAACGATTTTTTAGAATGTTACAGAAGTTAGAAGAACTTCTTATTGTACACGATGGCTTAAAAGATCAAGAAAATAAATTTCGTGATCAGTGCAGATTAGATTTAAATGCATTTAATAATATGATCAAAGAAGTACAAATAGGGGAACCAAAGGAAGAAACGGATCGCGTTGCTGAATACGATGAACAGAAAGAAGTTGTTAATCGTTTACGATTACAATTAGCTAAAAAGAATCGAGCTATTGCGACGTTAACAAGGCAATTAGACGATGTTCCCGGAAGATCGGAACTTACGCAATATCAACGACGTTTTATGGAACTATATAATCAAGGTCACTTAATCTTTTTATTCGATTTTTTTTTAATTATTATTTTGAAATAATTACAATTAACTATTTTTTTATTACAGTTTCAGCAAAACACAAGGAAACAAAACAGTATTATACTTTGTATAATACATTAGATGATAGTAAATTATATTTGAGCAAAGAACTATCTCTTCTCAATTCTATACAAGATAATTATAACGAGTAAGTTATAATGTATATTTAAATTTTAAATGTAAATTATGACAAAAATTTACAATGATTTGGTTTTTTTTTAGAGCGATGGCTTCGAGTAGTGGTAGAGAACAATTTATAAAACAATTCGAACTAATTGTTGATGGTGTTCAGAGAAATAAGGCAAAAGTATGTAGAATTTCTTATAAAATGAAATTTTTTAATTTTTATAAATTTAAGGAAGTTTCTAATTTACCAACTGTAATAATAATAGGTCGAAAAGCGATATTCTGAAGAAAAAAGTCGACGCGATTCACTCAGTCGACAGCTTGTCTCTTTGATGGAACAACAACGGAAATATGTAGCTGCAGTCAGGCAACTTACAATTGAATGTCGTAAAAATGAATCGCTTTTAGCACGATTACGTGGACCATAAATATATTAAATTACTAAATTATACATCATTTAATACGAAATATTTTTAATTTTGTATTGAAATTGTAACATTTTATACAACGTTTATTGAGTTAAAATAAAATATATTTAATTAGTTTAAATTTTACTGATTTAAATATAACAGGATTCCAAAAATATTAGAATAATTTTATGATTTTGTTAAAGAAATTAAATTAAAAAAATATTTGTACCTTATGAACTGCCCTAATTTTTTCAGATTCATTGCGAAACATTTACTAAAAAAGTCTTGTATCAAACATTTTTGTAAAATTTTTACTTAAAAATCTGTTTTCTAAAGCATTTTGTTTTCGTTTATATATTTATACTTATATAAATGATGCGCTGTTGTTGTTGTGTGTAAAAGAATTGTTTTATCTCAAAAACTACAATTATTTTTTTGAAGGATTTTACATTATTTTTTTATTTTTAAATGTTATTTTTCAAGATTTTTGGCTGAGAATCGAGCAAGGTGCTGTAAGTCTCAGCGAATAATAGCATCCTATGGCGCGATGCTGTCAATTTGTCAACAAAAAAAGACTTGATTTTTTTTCGAAAATAATTAATTAAATTAGATGGTTCAGCAGAAGAAATTAATGAGATTAGATTGTTTAAAAAAATATGATAAAAAATTCATTAGTAGTAAACAATTGAATTTGTAAAGCATAATACAAACAAATTTTTTCACAGTAAAATTTGATTTTTATAATCGCACTCTTTATTTACTAACATGGAAGAATAAACTTTATTTCTTACCTATTCATTATAAATTCTGAAAAACGATTTGTAAAGTTAATAATAGTTATATTATTCAAAACTTAAACTTAATAAAAATTATATTTTTTAAAATAACCTTTATTTACTATAAAATAGTGAGAGAGTAAGAAAAATCCTCAGGAGTATAATGGAGGCTGGAATTATCAAATTTGTTAGAATAAAATTTGATAAATATTCAGTCTCTTATAGTAATACGAGACTAGAAAAATTTGGAAACTTCTGACGATAATATTTATTTAAAAATTATTCTGTTACTTTTGACTATTAGATACATTTTGTCAACCGCTTGCTTTATTTATGAATTATTTCGTAAGTTTAAAGTCAATATCCGATCTCAGAAAATCCGATCTCAGAAAATTTGTCTTAATACTGAATTAATACTGAAAGAATGGCGTTTGATTGAAATATTTTGAATTCGAATAAAACTTTCAGATATAACTTCAAAATTTCGATCAAACTCCATTTTTTGCTACTTTGCAATAACGACTTGAAAATTTGTATAGAGGAAGAGTACATCATTATGGAGGGCAACTATATCGCAATATATTTTTTTTAATGGTCAAAAAACTATAATTTGGACACGTCGATAAAGAAGGACTATTAGCATTAATTTGGAGAGTAAATACAGCGGTTTTTGCTTAGATGTACGGCATTAGGAATGAGTATCTTGTATTATAGAAGTTTGTAAAATAATATAACAATTTGTTTATGTAATTTCTTCAAAAACATTCGTTGCTGTTAATGTCACGTATTCGCGCTTAAAAAGCAAAGAACGTTTAACTGTAAAGCAAAGAAAACGAAAAAACAAAAGCCTGTTTTACGTAAAATTCTTAATACAATAAGTGGCGAGTTAAAAGTTTCGCGACGGGCTCGACTAGATATGACAGTCACGTAAAAGTGGGAGCCAAAGAGAACACTTGACTGGGATTTTCCGATTTTTGAAAAAGTCCGACAAAACTATGGCGAACTCGAACCCGACAGAAGGGGCTGGAGAGAGGGAGGAAAGCGTCGGCATATAATATACTCTCGTGGCGAGCCTCCCCCTGCAACATTGGCGCCCGTAGCGGCGGCTTTTCGTTCGTGTTCGGGTTTCTAAAGCACTTGAAACGCGAAACACAGTATTGACTGCATGTCACGTTTACCTCCTTCCCACCCCTCATACTCTTTCGGAGGGGCGGAGGGGGACAATTCGCGCGTTCTTTGTAAAATAAAACGGTCGAACGGGGCTCTCGAAAAGGTAAAGTTATTAGCCATCCTCTGGCGCGCTTTTATGAATTAACACAGCGAACAAGTGCTTTTGAACTCTCTTACCGCACGTCGCGGCGGCGGCACTGGCTGTGTGACTCTCTCTCTCTCTTGCGCGCGTACCGAGTATATTTTTCTTTGGGTTTTTAATTAGTCCGGTAATTAATTAAATACGGCCCTCCTTTGGGCTCGGCTCTGTCAGCCTTCGGTCTGTTCGCCTCCTCCCCTTTCCTCGCACTTATTTTCTCTCTCTCTTTCTCTACCTCGCTCTCCTCATTTGACTAGCGAACCGGCTCTTTTCTCCTGATCTGGCTCGCTCTCTCGCGGCATCCACTTGCCCTTACCCCTTTTCGCGCACTCAACGTACCAGACTGCTTTGCTACACTTTGGGAGTTTTAATTTCGCTAACGTGTAAACATGCAGCGCCAATTTGTTTTACCGCCGGGGAATGCTTTAAAACGATGAGCGTGTCGCTCATTCTATACGTCCCGACTCGATTTACTGTTAGGAGGCGAGAAAATTTTCTTTTAAACCATTTTAAAGCGGGCTGGGAAACCGCTGACTGGAAGAAGCTGATTCATTATTTATTATGATACTTTTATTGTAACTGTCTGGAGGGCTTTACATATTTCTGCTAACTAAATGTCAATGAGCCTTTTTTATAAATTTGTTTAATTGGCGGAATCTTAAGGCTTATATAAAATATATTCTCATTGAATTACTTTTATTCGTAAAAATAGTGAGTTATTTATTATTTCCGTAACAAATATACTATAAACATTCTGAGCAAAATGAAATACTAAGTATAATAATATTATAATTATAAAAATTATTATTGGAATTTTAATTTTATAATCTATATACAATTGTTGCAATAAGAAAACAAAAATTATTATACTTAAAAAAATGGATAAATGCAACGAATAATTTATATTCGTGGATTATTGAAAAAGAAGTATTATGCACTTCAAAGCCTTAAAAAAATTGTTTATTGGATAGTAGTAAAGTTTCCCTACTGCTGTCAATTGCCAAGGAAGTGACTTTTTATGATAGTCTGTAAGTGGATTTACGTGCAATTTGCTGTATTGTCAATAAGTTTTAAGAGAGCGATTATCCTACTAACAAAACGTTGTTAAATGAATGAAGATTTTAAACAAATTGTTTCAGAAATATTGATGTTGCAAATAATGAAGACCGTTTCGTCAAAGTAACTCAAAATTCAAGTAAAAAAATTTATGGAAAAGTCTCATAAAATTATGATAATAAAATTTTACAATTGATAATTATAGTTAGAATTTCGTTACAATAAGTAGTTAGGTAGTCACGAACAGTAAAATATAAAATAATTATACGTAGTATAGTAATGAAAATAAATTTTTTTTAATTCATTTGCTTGATAATCTCCGGTTGTTCTCACTTTGGCATTTATCTCCTAGTCGCTTTATACAATCAAAAGCTAGACAGTGTTGAAAGTCGAGAGGAGCATTAAAGAGCAAAATGGCGTGAATAAGACGTAGTAGTAGAACTGCCTTTTTCGACCGTTTCTCTCTTTCGACAATTTGCCCTCGAAAATCATCACTAACAGACAGACAGGAAATGAGGCTCTTCCCTCCATTTACTAACCGACATTTTCTCAATCTTCACTTCGCGTCTCAAAATTGTTTTTCCTTAGACCTTTCCATTTCTCACTTGTCATGAGCATATCTCAAGAAATTAAGCGATTTACGGTAAAGATCCATATCCATGAAGTTGTGAGCATAAAAAATGAGATTCAACAAAAATGACAATTATTCATCTATAGAATTGAATGATCATCTCACATTAACACAGATTTAATATTTCATTTTTATAATACATTATTTTTTAGGGAAATATAGGAAATTTTTATTTCAATTCTTCTTAGCTGTAAGTATTATTTGACAATTTTTATGAAAAAGACTGCATGCAATCTTATATGGGCTTCGTAAAAAACTATGATTATGTTTACAATTCTTATGAAAAGTAGCATGTTTATTTCTATCCCAAAATGGATATCGTGCTTTTCTAGCATGCCCTGAAGATTATGCCTTGCCCTTTCTATGCGAAGATTAGCACATTCGTTCATTTCTCACACAGAGTAGGGCATTCTCGCTTTTCTCTGCCAAGTGTAGCACCTATTCCATTTTTTCAAAAAGACTAATATGTATCATCTTCTCTAGTGAAGACTATTACATATTGTTATGAAAATTAAATAAAATTAAAAAGAAATAAGAAGCTTTAAAAGCTATGTTAAAAAAAAATCCCTGATTTTTAGAAAACTTTTCTCATTTCTTAAAACTTGTTTCCATTCTCAGGAGACAGAGTTGCGGACTACTCTTCAAAAATGAAGCGAAAATAAGTTAATCTTCGCGGGAAACGTTTTAAACATGCTTGTCTTTGTTGAGAAATAAATCGTATTAATTTCGCAGAGTAAAGAGAAAACGAACTATTTTTATAGTATGCAAAATTGCGTAATTCTTTTTGTAAGGAGTGAAGATATACTATTACATTTAATATAACAATGCAAGATTTTATATTATGATCTTATTGATTTCTTCTTTTATATTTGTGCGAATATCGTATTTGATCTTAAAACTAATGCGAGTAGATTCTTTTAACTGTAAGTAGTTTTGTTTAAGGGATATAAAACGCATAGGTTCCCCAATAATGTAGAAAAGGATCATCTGGTAAGAGTTAATTTAAATGTTTTTTAATTTAAATGTGAATTGTGATTTTTAACTTAATTTGTCGGTGCTAAATAAATTGTGTAGCTTCATACGGATTGCTTTTAGAAAGAAAACATTATCTAATGCAAGCAAAAGAATTTTCTGCTAGAAGTAAGAACCTACATGTCATGTTTTAGAATATTTCCTCATCTTTTTGTGCGTAGAATACATTTCTCTCAGTCTTAATATAGTATCATTTTCTGTTTTATATTTTAATGTAAATATATAAACATACATAGATTTTCGTAGAGCAAAGGAATTTGATTTCAATTAGTATAGATGCCGTTCATCAAAGCACAGACACCAGTTTCTTACATCAAAGCAACTCATACCGCATCAAAGGATAGAAATAGCCTTCTACAAATACAAATGAAAAGCTCACTAATTAATTATATTTGATCATTGTATATCTCAAATATCACGTTATTGCATGAAATCTACTTTAATTTATTTTAATTGTTATTATTAAATTTATATATAAACACACTTTAAGAAATTTCTGTTTATGAATTATTAAGTTTTTTTTTAGGTTTAAACGCTTGACAAACTCAATATATTCACAGATGCAACAATGTATATAGACAAAGGAAACATGTTCACTACAAAGAGGAACAAAGATAAATCAAATTATACAGAAAAGCAGGCAGATTAAAAAGGTAAGAGGTAGTCAGAGAAATTTTCGTTTTTCCAAGGAAAATTAAATAAGTGCAAATCTCCAGCTACCGTCCTCTTTTTTTTTCGTCCTACTTTTCCGCGTTCACTGCGAGCGGGACTTCCGGGTGCTTTTCTCTTATTCGAACAGGAGACCCGAATTAGTTAATTTTTTTTAAACCCCGCTGAGCGTGCCTCAGAGGCTCTATAGTGCGTACATTTATCACGGCAAAATTATACGCTTTGTTCCATTTTAATTTTTTTTCCCCAAGAACTTTCGCATTCTACTAAAAAAGATATATACTCTAGGACGTCAAATTGGTTTATTCAATTTAAATAAATTTCTACGTCCCCGTACCACTTTTTTTTACGAAAGAAAATAATGGCATTCGTAAATCCGGCCAGTTTTAATTTGCCGAGAACTGTCATTGTGAAAACTTACATAACAATTAGACATACAATCAAACTAATCGAATGAAAATAATAATTAGGTATATAATTTATCATTATTATGAAGCTTAATAGTTATTTCATTTATTGATTTAATCAAAAAGATATATAATCTCAAATGTAGGAATTTAATTTTCATACATTTTCAGCGCAATCATAAGTCACACTAATCGACTTTTTTACTTAAAATTGAAAAAAAAACATAGTTAATATTAACTGTCAATCTTAAAATGAAATTTGTAAAGAAAAATTGAAAATTTTAGGAATATTTCATATGGATATATTCTTTAGAAAATAAACCTAGGCATTGTTTTCTTATAAACAAAAATGATATAAAATATTAATTTTTCAAAATTAATTGTAGCCTTTGATCTTTTTATTCACAGCATTATTAAAATGAAGTCTCTCAAGACTTGACTTAGTAAATCCTAATTAAAGAGAGATTTTTTTCATCATGTGTCTGTCCTGCAAGTTTTATCTGCAGTCGCTTTCCTCGGGGAGGACTTGGAGAAAATCCTTGTTAAGGTGTGCGGATTTGCTTGGCTTTCACACGCCCGTAGAAAAGAGCTCTGCGCGAGTCGAGTTTATTATAAAAAAATCCCATTTACGACTTGCCACTTCCATTTTCAAGCGGCGACTTTGACGTTAATTAATTTTTTGCCCGACTGCACGGAGATAAAGATTAGATCGAAAAAAACCTCGTAAAAAGCAAGAAAAAAAAGTCCGAGAACTGGCATTTGACTAAAATTTGCACCCAGGCCCAAATATATGGGGTGTCAGGAGATAAAAGTTACTTCGACATGCCGCGCGCTATTGAAAATGCCTTGGCAGCAGAAGGCGAGTTCTATAATCAAAGGGAGAAAGTTGAGCATATAACCTTGGAAGTCGGACCAAGAGCAATGCAAACTCTTTGACTGCGGCGTCGCCCGCAGCTTATCTAAAACGAGTAACCTACGCCTTGACCCGCGGCAGAGACTTTTGGTACATAAGAAAATGTCAGGTTCAATTACGGGCGCAAAGAATAAGCGCGCTTTCGCAGCTTTCTCTCGTTGTTCTTTGCTTTGTTTGGAACGGCTGCGCGCGCGGCCGTCGCGCGGATCACGCTATTGTACGGCCAGATTGGATTTTAGCAAGATTATCGAGAGTAAAGCTCCTCTTTCAGCTATCTGATTGGATCTCCCTTAGTAATAACTTAATGGTTCGCTCACGATAAGGTTTCTTCAAGAAGAGATTGAATTTTTCGCTTCCCGTTTCTTTTTGATATTATATAATAAAGCAACACAGCATATTATTATTAACGTAATCTATGATCTATTATTATATTTAAATTTTAATTTCAATAAACAATAAACTTTTATTCTGCAATATTTCATTCAAAAAGAAATTATCTTTAACTGATAATTAGTTTCTCTTTTATAAGTAAATCGATACATACATTGTATTTGAAAAATAAAACAACATAAATGTATATAAAATTCTCACAAACATTAATATTATATTTTCAACTATGCTAATAAATTTTTCATGTATTTATTTAGAAAACTCGTAGTTTAAACCTATAGAAAACTTATCTTAACTTATAGTTTAAACTTATAGTTCAAAAAATATAGTTTCATTCGATGCCAGTGCCAATAACTACAAAATTAGTGATTGCACTAACCACATTCCGCATAAAAAAACTTCGATTAACCTTAAAATGAGCATTTGATCGAAAGCAGGTTAAGCAAAGCGCTCGTTTCCAGCGATAAGAGTTCGGTAATGCTGTTACATATAAAAAAAAGAAGGAGATCGACACTCAAGTTGTTGGCGAACTCTCAGGGTGAAAGAGCTAGGGCGGTCTCTCTTTCTCTCTTTCTACCGAGGAGCGTCGAAGTAAACGAAATTGCGGAGGAACGAAGAGAGCTACAAAGTACGCAGTTCATCGTGGCGCGCGGGCGAGTTGAGATCGAAGCCGCAAATAGCTGACAAATAAAACTGGAAAGTTGGTGCGCGAGCGAGCGGGCGCACTAGCCTTGTAACGCCGAGCCGATTGGGAGCCCTTAGCTCTAGCGCTCTTTCTTAGCGCTTTCTCTCTTCTCCCAGCTATACGACTTTAACCCTCGTAGAATTTGCTCGTGCGAGAGCGCACGCTCTTTACGAGCCGAGAAAGAGAGCTAGAGACCGAGATAGAGAGAGAGAGAGAGCGAGGTAAGGGGAGGTGGCGGCTTTTTTTCCAGGGCACTTAGTTTACGCGAGCCCCGAAAATGCCGAGCCGCAAACCGGCTGAGGGCTTTACGCTGTACGGAGTTCCGAAGTGCCCACAACTTTCACTGTCAGTGTGCGGCGAACTTGCCGCTATCACTCGCTCTCTCTCTCTCTCCCTCTTTACTCCTCTCTTTCTCGTTCTCTCTTGCAGGAAGCGACGAGAGAGAGAGAGAGAGGGTGAGAGGGAGGCAAGCTGCACTTAGAGAAAAGGTAGAGCAGCGCCAGAGAGCGTTGTCGTACTTGCAAGCTCAAGGAGGTTCGAGTGTCTGTGCTGCGGTCGAAGCCGAAGTTACGGCTCTAATGGAAAGCTACGTAGCGTCAGGAGCTATCCTGGACCTGAACCTGCGCGCATCCTTCCCACCCTCGCTATAGCAGCGCGTCTAATGCGGAAGGGTTCCGGGACTAGCCTGCCAGAGGGAGGCTCGCTCGCCCGTGGCGACGAAATTACGGGGATCCGCTTTCTTGGGTTCTTGCCCTTCGCGACGAATGCGCCGTGCCACACACGCGAGTTCCGCCCCGCGCGATACGCAGGTGATATAGACGCGCGGATGAGCCGAGCCCGCGCGCCAAGGACAAGTTCAAGGATATAGAGTCGTAAAGCGGAAAGCGCACCCTCCGCACTGCGCGCACGACCGGAAATTATACTTCGTTTCTTGCCGCTTGGGGAAGGATTATGGTTGGACTGACTGGGATGTTTTGCAATAATTTAAGTTGGATGTTGTAGCGCATTTTTTTTTTTTTTTTTTTTTTTTTTTTTTTTGTTTGATTTTTTTTTTTTTATTGTGTTTTGTTT
>JAPYZA010013917.1:0-10049 GCA_030522685.1 Eupelmus azureus | reverse complement strand
TTAACACTGTTTATATATTTATAGCCCTGAGTACAGTTGGTAGCATTGAAGTAAATAAATTAGTCAATAGTTTTAAAATAAGTTCCTCTATTTTCATTAATTAACAATAATTGCCATTCTTAGATGCTTATGTGTCTAGATAATCCAGAAATTTTATTACGAATTAGTGTTGTATTTATTGGAATCATTCTATACCTCTTTTATATGAGCTGGCCAAGTCAGAGATTAAATGATAATAGTTGCGAACTTTTTCAAACAATGTACGTAAACCGTAAATTGATTGTTAACATATTTCATAAAATCTTTATATTATTTTTAAATTGTTTGAGGCATTTAATTTTAATTTTTTTGTTTTATTACATAAAATGCAACTTCTACGTTTTTTGCAAAATTACAACAGCTACTCATGTGAATGGTATGCACTTCCCCAAAAGACGAAATTCTTGATAAAATTTATGATGTTGCGATGTAAACGTCCTATACAATTGACGGCCGGTCCATTATTGTTACTCAATTTAGAATACTTCAGTGCAGTAAGTTGATTTTCTTTGTTTTAACTTAACTTTTAACCATAATGTACCCTAGCGGAAATCGAATTTGTAAATAACTGGAAATAATGAGAAATAACGGGAAATAACTATTATAAAATGTTTGAATTGAAACAAAAATAACAGTTATTTCCCGTTATTTCCCATAATTTCCCATTATTTCCCATTATTTCCCATTATTTTCCGTTATTTACATTTTCTTTTTTCCGCTAGGGTATTAATATAAATACTGACTCTATCAGCATTTTGGTAGACGTATTAAAACAAAAAAGAAAAGGACAACGTTTCGTATGTTTTTTACATCCTTCTTCAGGTCAAAAATAATCTTATACATCTAATTATACATTTATTACTTAATTAATGTTAAATAATTGTAAATAAAGGCACATATCCTTGAAGATGTCCAGGTGATTGGTGAATCCGTTTGGCATTTCCGAACAATTTGGACCTTTTTCCTTCACATGCACCTCACTTCACATGCAAACTATAATGTCTTAAATACTAAACAATTTAGGGGAGACCGGGGCAAGTAGGCCGACTTTTTATGTTTTTCCCTTTTTATCGGAAATTATGAATTTCATCAAAAACATTTTTACACCATTTCAAAATACTCCATTTAAAGAAAACTGACGATTACTTTTTACAACGGCGGGGCACGTTGGCCAAGGGTCCGGGGTAAGTTGGCCGACAATAAATATTAGAATAAAAACAAAGAATCATATAAAAAATGGGATTTAATGAAAAAATATATCTATATAACATTAAATTCAGCACGTTAAACTCAAAATATACAAAAAATGTAATTATATAATCAATTAGCAAAATAATAAATAATAAATAATTTTATAATGAATTAACAAAAATAGATTCGCTATCTACTCGTAATACTGAATTAATCGCAGTTAAAACAAACAAAATATTTATTTTTTCCTGAACATGATTCGTGATCCCAATTTTTACAATTAACACATTGTATCCAAGTTTCATAAGAAACCAATTTTAATAAAAAACCTTTTGATGTTTTTGATATTCAACAGTAACATCTGTAGAATCAATCGCATTGCATTTCCATTTTTCCAATCCCACTGTAGAAATTTAGCAGCAATATCTTGTAACGTTACCTACAGGAATTTAAAAATCTCGGGATGCTTGTAATACAGATGTGCGATCAGACACAGCTCGCAAAACTGCATCAGCAGACATACTGGCTCTGTTAGTTTTTCTTTTGTAGTTACGAACCATTTTGTTCTGCACAACTAATGTAAAAATAAAATATTCAACTCGTGTAATAATTATTTGATCAGCCAACTTGCCCAAAAAAAATCAGCCAACGTGCCCCAAGGATGTACGTCAATTAAAAAAATAGAATACTAATATTAGAAATTAGAATTTGAAAAAAATAAAAAGGTATAAATACGCAGAAAGGCGATTATTATAATCTACACTAATTACAAATCCCAAATTATAATTTTTCAAGTTATCCAATGTTGTTTTCTGGAGTCAGAAATTTTCTTAGATATGTGCGAAAATTTTCAAACTTATTTTTTTCCATGCTGATTGATGATATCGGACTGAAAATCAAAACAAATATTTTACACTTTATTATGTATCACTGGTATAAATAGCATCGCCCTCTCATGTTTCAATCACGAGTTATAAACATTTGGCCAACTTGCCCCGTATGCCAACTTGCCCCGGTCTCCCCTACACTTAATTTCAATAGTAAACAACACTAACACAACGAGAATACAAAAATTTATTGACAAATTTGAATTAATTTATATATATATATATAAATTATAAATTGTAAATGACAAATACTTAATAAGAAAAGCTACTGTGAAAGACGTTTTCGGGAAGCGACTGAATATAGATATGAATACAGATATGAATATATTAATAAAGTAGAAACTTTATTAGAAGATGAAAAATATTACAGTAAAATCAACGATAACCTTATAAATAAACTTAAGAAAATAGCTTCAAAATTGTTAGATTAATTAGTTGAAAAGAAAGATATTAATAAAAATCAGAAAAAATCCTTTTATAATGTATAAATAAATAACACCAATATAGCAAGAGCATATGGATTAGTAAAAGTACATAAAGAATAACTTTACAATCAGAATCATTGTCTCATCAATTAACACTCTAATTCAACTGATATCACAAAGATTTTATGAAATACTCCTTAACGAAACCAGCTTCTTGCATTAAAAATAGTTGGGGATTCAAAAACATGATCAAAAACTATCATACCAAATAATTATATATTGATCTCGTTAGATGCCAAATCATAATTTACGAATATTTAAAAAAAAACTAATATTTAATCAATCAATCAGAAATCAATCTTTTTGATAGGTTACTTTCCTTATCTAAAATCGAAATCACACTCCAATTTTCCTGATCTATCCGATTGAAATCTTTCTCATGTTCGGCAATTCTCATAGACGTTTAATAGACGTTTGGTTTAGCCTATATATTCCTTATCACAGTCCTTGCAACAAATTTTATATACAATATTGCTTTGATGCTCATTTTTTATTTTATCTTTGCCTAGTTTAATCAATTTTGTAAATTTATTTGTAGACTTAAATATCGTATTTATATTATATTTCAAATATTTTTCTAAGATTTGGCGCAATTTATTTTATAAAAGGTAAAACTATTTTATTTTGCCTACTATACCATTGATTGCTATAAATACGTTGCATTTTCCTTTGTTTTCCTGAGGTATTCATTTTTACTAGTCTATCTTTGATGTTTTTATTAATAAAATTAACTGGATAATCATTACTAAAGTAAAATGTTTCTCACTTTTTCAATATTTTTATCATGGAAACTATCTTCTGGTAATAATATACTCCTATCAACTAAGGTGTAAATAATTGTGAAATTGAAAGAACTTACCAAATGAAGATTTAAATTGTATAAGCGCCTCCTCCGAAGAGATCAATTTGTAGTGCTCTACTCACGCCAGTGTTTTGTCACATGTCGCGTATTTCATTATTTTAAAGGATTGACGTAACTATCCAAGAGAATATCTAAATAATTAGATATGGGGTTCTTTTTTTGGGAGGGTTCGATCTATTCGGAGGAGACTCTTATACAATTTAAATCGAACTTTACTTGGTAAGTTCGTTCAATTTTACAATTGTATTTCGCGCCTTCTCCTCGAGATCAACTTGTAGATGTTTAAAGTATAGTTATGGCAACTGTAAATCATAACACACGTCTATTGAAAAATAAAATTTCAAGTAACAGTTGCAGAAACATAAATAATAATATTATTACCTAAATATTTATTTTAATATTATTAACATTAATTCAGAATTACAAAATCTTAAACAAACAAAATTATTTAACAATTTTTTAATATAATTAAAGCAAATTGTTGCCTGTCTGTTACAATATTTCTATTGTAAAACTTTGCAAAAGTCGCAGAATTCTGTGTCCAACCTGCTATTTTTCTAATTAAATCCAAACATTTAAAACATCCTTGACCCATCGGCTAAGAGTCTGAGCTAAAACAGCTGTCGTTGGTTTTTTAATTGAAATAAAAAGTTGTTTTATATTATTACGAATTAGCTTCGTAATATCTAAATATTTTGATAATAAAGAAGCTACGCACAGCTTTTTATCAGAATAATACGGCAAAATTAAGAGGGGTTGTGTTGAATTACGCTTTGACGTTTTGAATCGCGCAGGAATCATAATTTCTATTTTTTCATTAAAAATTTTAATATTGCTTATTTCTATCAATGAAAATATTTACGTACGATGTGCGGTCGTCAAAGCCAAAAGCGTTATTAATTTCTTTGATACATCTTTAAAATTTAAATCATCATTCGAAGACTGTCTAGAAAAATAATTAAGGACAATCTTCGGATCCCAGCTATAATCAAATTTGGGTCTAGATGGACGAAGATTTGAAATGCCTTTAAAAAATCGCTTGATTCTATCATCCTCCGCAATGTCAATATCTACGATCAAGGAAACAGCTGATAGCTGATCTTGTGCAATTAACGGTACTACAGCTTAAGCTTTTATTAAACTCTTCTTTCAAAAACGATAAATGTTCCTGAATATCTGGTTTAAATACATCCAGCTTTTTCCAAATCCAAATTAAGTGTAAATTGTTTAGTATTTAAGACATTATAGTTTGCATGTGAAGGCAAAAGGTCCAAATTGTTCGGAAATGCCAGACGGATTCACCAATCACCTGGACATCTTCAAGGAGATGTACATACCTTTATTTACAATTATTTGAGATTAATTATGTAATAAATTCATAATTAGTTATATAAGATTATTTTTGACCTGAAGAAGGATGTAAAGAACATCCGAAACGTTGTCCTTTTCTTTTTTGTTTTTATATGTCTACTAAAATACTGATAGAGTTGATATTTATTTTACAATTGAAAAAGTAGACGCTGAAGCCAAATTCCATAAGAATATTAAATTTTATTTACATATTCTTATAAACATAATGTATTAATCTTATAATTGATTAATTTTTAAACCATCGTTCAAAAATAAATGTTTTTAAAAACATGTTTTTTTAAAATCAAATTAAATCATATATTCAATAGAAAACATTTTCAACATTTTTGAAACGTTATAAAATTGAAACGTTGTAGAATCAAATCGGTAAAATAAAACGTAATAAAACATTTTAAAAAACGTTAAAACTAATCAAAAATGATATGATCGCATTATCTCACCCAAACGAAGTAAGTAAATGACTTTGTTCATGTAAAAAATGCCCCTTCATTCGCTCATACAGAGTGAACGTATAGTGGGTTGATTTTTCCTTTTTAAACTAGGAAGCTTTTTTATATAATAAGAAGATTAATTTATTATTTATTACTTTATTTCACAGATTTTACAAACGGCGGCATCGTATTTCATGGTTATAGCTACTTTAACTTGACTGTTTATTCAAAATCAATTGATTTTTATGTATAATAAGCATCTTTCGAAAATATTCAATAAAATAATTTATAGCGTAAGATTTATTTTATATTTTTCAGTAAGGTCTTTATTGATCTTTGAAAATCTCTTTGATTCTGGCTCAAAAATTTCAAATATAGCCAACATGTTGCTCGGACTACGGGAAAAGTGTAGCCAAAATGTGGGACTTACTATATCCCACTATTCTTTATATGTCGCTCACATGTTTCTCCTGGCCCAAAAGACTACCACTTCTTTGTTTTTATTTTAATGTATTTAATATGTTATCGTAAAATAATCAGTTACTATTCTAATTTTTTATAATTAACAAATTTTATGATTTCATTTTCTCAAACTGTTTTTATTTTAAAGCGTTATTCGTAACAAATTGCTACTTATGATACATGAAAGTAAATCTCAATGAGAAATAAAACGAATCGCTACTTATCCCTACTTTAGAAAATTAATTAATCCAAACTTAATTTTTATAATTATTGAGGTTTAGTGCGTGTTCATAATTATCTGCAAACATGTTACCTATTTTATTTACTTACATATACACTGAAAATTGATTTTATTGAATAGTTTAATAGATAAAGATTGGCGTACCAAGCCAACGAAACGTCGTTAATAATTAAATTTGGATTTGGAATTTTTTTTTTTTTTTCCTATCACCTTTTGCCTCCAACTGATCGACTATACCTTCATTTTAATCAGTTTAATAGATATTTCATCATTTTTTCATAAATGAATCCCTCAAACTTTCAAAGCAAACGACAATTTTTGCCAAATAGCATATACTTCAATGCAAATTTATGTAAATAAAATTGATGACACATTAAGTTTAAACTAATTAGTCTAATAACATCTATCAATATAATCATAAGTAGCGATTAAAAGCAAATCAGTACAAATTCCATGTAAGTCTATTCTGTAACCAAGAGAAATTCTTTCCCCAAAAAAATAAAGAGTAACAATTACAACGCAACGCATCTTCTTTCTATATATGTATGAATATATGCGATAACGATGCTGGGACTCTGAGGGCTCAGGGACGATCTGCCGTCTGAACTCTGGCTAATGTTGCCTCTTGAAGAAGATCTCGTCTGGGCGAAGGGTGAGTTCCTTACAGATTTACCTGCATCCTCGTCGAAGGGTAAACTGAGCGTGTCCTTGCTCGAGGCAAGCGAACCCACCGATTGATTCAGTTAAGCATAAATTGATGCTTACACGATTGTCTGTTTACCGCATAAAATATAAACTTCTTATTACATCATCATGCCATATTATCATAACTTTAGCAAAAACTCGCTCCGTAAAACTGATCGACAGTACAGAACGGTTGACGTTATAACTACACATTGAGCAGTCGATAGAACTCGTACAGTCTGGAGACCCTGCCCTTACCAGCTGTTCAAGATAAGCGAATCAGCTGTGCCAAGCGACGCAAACATACGCGTATAACTCACCTTATGTGTGCGCCCAGACGTACGCGCACTTCTGAGTGTTCGCGAAGTCCGGCAAGTGGCCGCACGCACCTAGAAATCCGCCGATTGATCCAACTGGTCTGATGTTATACAATAATACTAAATTATTATGACAATACTAAAATCATCGGCTGCCGCTCATATACTATTACCTATATATAAATGCATAAGTACATGTACAGTTGCCTATAACGCCAATACGTGATATCTCCGCCGGTCACTATTAGCGACGCGATTCCCTATATCAGCGCGTACCGCGAAAACTCAGCACTACTTTTTGAGAAACGTACGTACATACACTCTTGATATTTTTATGCAAATTTGATGATAAAAATGAGTTTTGAGTCAGATTTATAATATATAACAAATGTTTATAAAATATAAAATACAACGTAAAAACAATATAGAAAATCAAAAAAATCAAAAATAATTTTGTTCGCTTACGTAAAATTTTTACCAGTCTATATAGTAAATTCCGTTTCGTCGAAATCTGTCGAAAAGGGAATGCGGTGTCCTTTGATGTTTTACTATTTTCGATGGTAAAATCTGCAATTTTCTAACTAGTAATTTTTACCAAATGTCGACCATATCTTGAGTCCGATAAAACATAGTAATTTTTCCCATTTTTTTGTATAATTTTTCTTTCAGTGTAGAAAAACTGTTTGAATAACGTACATAACAATTATTATAAGGCATTTAAGTATTTTTGATTAAATCAAGAAATACATTAAATTAAAGTAATATGAATTCTTTTCAGATTTGTATGGCTTTGTAAAATAAAACCAGTGAGTGCAAGTGTAAGGTCCGCAAATAAAAGTAGTTCATTTATTATGAATAACAAAATAATTTCTTTAAAAGTTTTCGTTGAAGTATAATTCAATCTAATTTGAAACTTTTAAAGAAATTATTCTTAAAACAGAATATTCATAAATGACAGACATGTGTCAGTCATCGTCAAAACAATTGCACCTATTAAGAGATCAAAGGAAAGTGCAGAAAAAAAAATAAAACAGAAAAGAAGACTATCTATTCACCTTTCATCGCGATGGGTGACAGTTTTCAGAAAAGCCAACAGATTCTGGATTCAAGCGAAATATTCAACAATCGATATTTGATTTTAAACAAAAAATTATTGATGAGAATTTACATATGGCCTTATCAAAAAGGAAAAATAAAACATTTTTGGAGAATATTAATAGTTTTCATTATACATTCAATGATGATACCCCAGGTATAGTTCAATACAATCAATGTTGTAATTGATGTTTATTTTTAAAATTTTATGTTTAATACCAGTCTTTTAAATATGATAAAATTTAATAACTTTTAATGAACAGTTAAAATAATGTATTTATTTATTCAAAAAGTTTTTAAAATTTTACTTTATTTAGCAAACATTTTTACAGTATAAGATATGTGCCATTAAACAAGCAAAATAATTAAGATATTCCAAAAATAAATATTATTTATTAATTGTCTAAAATATATGCAGCTATTTCTTAATACTGACTATATTAATGTTTTTGGATAACTTATATAATATAATTATTAATTTCGTGGGCATCATTAAATTAAAATTAAGTTAAGCAATAAAGTTTAATAACAAATAGTTTTGTAACTTTTTTGGACACACCAACCGCGTCTGTGTTGGACTCTTCCTAATTAATTATTATCTTGAATGCTTGATTATTCTTGGATTATTTTGTCTCGATTACTATAGTTAACTAATCCACTTCCGAGAAGTATCTGGAAGTATATTCTGTAAAGCTAATGACAGCGTTAAATAATTAACGCTTAATTTACAGATGCTTTTGTATATCTATAGGTAGTGAAAATTGCGCGTGTTAATATTACAAAATATACTCCCTGACTAGAATAATCGTCAGATGAAATTGCTTAAATTAATTAAATAATATTTCGGTTATAAGCTGCGTTTTTATTTTCTTTCTAAACAATGACATACTTTTTTAACAATTTTTTTTTTTTTAACTTCAAGATAAATCTACTAATAATACTCAAAACCTTATTTCGAACTTATAGAACTGAGTCCCTTGTGTAATGATTTTTTTCCTAAAGTGAAATTACTCTGGTTGAAACTTTACCATTTGAAACTATAAATTAGTTATTTTTTAGTCATTTTCTAACTTATAAATCTTTAACGAGCTACTAAATGGCTACTAAATAAATCATTTCTATCATCTAAAAGTAAATATTATTATTGAATTTTTAAGTTTTTTAGCCCACTATAGTTATGAGCACTTGTAATCTTATTTTAAAGAAAATGTAAAAAATTAACTTCTAATTGAGGCGTGAATTATTTAGTCTAAACAAATCCTTAATAAACATTTAGTAAACAACTTAAAACTATAGGAAACAAGCTTCAATTTACCGTTTTCATAATCAAGAAATAATAAATAGGACCAACATTATGCTTATTTAAATTTAAGCAGCTAAAATGCACTGAATAATTATAAAATTCCATAAGTCAGAATTTAGTTGTCTCGTAATGTACTTTTGTTACTGAACTTTAGAGAAGCATAATGTTGGTTCTAATTATTATTTTTTGATTCTGAAAACGGCAAATTGAAGCTTGGTTCCTCTAATTTTTTTTACATTCTAAATTTTTATTAAGGATTTATTTAGACTATCAATAATTCACGCTTTTATTAGAAGTTAATTTTTTATATTTTCTTTAAAATAAGACTACAAGTGCTCATAACTCGAGTATTCCAAAGCGGTAGATCGTACAATTGCGGCTTTGTTCATATTTTGCTACTAAAAACATATCGCAAAGTTTCATTATGATCTGTGACCCAGATCAGAAAGTCTCTTCTGGTTAGTGTAAAAGTGATTCAAACATAAAAGCGACGTAAAAATTATTTAATGAATAACTCAGTCTGCGCAATAAGACATAAGATATGATGGACCTTGCTCGGCTATTGTTAGAACAGATTATTTGATGTTTTGCACAATAATAACGTCTAGGGCAAGTTGTGGAACCTAGGACTTATGCACTTCACGCCAGGTGAACATAACGCGCACTTTACTGGTGTCAGGT
>JAPYZA010013901.1:0-11398 GCA_030522685.1 Eupelmus azureus | reverse complement strand
TACCCCCCCCCCCCCGTCCCCCTCGAGCTTTTCTTCTTCTTCTACTGCTGTGTGCTTCGTCTTCCACTAATACTTTTGCGTCTTGTACTTCTTCTTCCTCTTCCTTCTTGGCCCTCGAGCGCGCAATCCGATGGTCTTGGGTACTGAGGGCTATGTGTGTGTGTGTGTTGGGTTGGGGTTGTAGTTGTGAGAGGGGGTGGAGGTGCAGAGAGAGCGAACTTTTGCGTTTCTGGGTTTCGTTTTACAGTTTCGGCGGAGATTTTTATCTGCGGGAATTAATCGGCCGTGCCGCGGCGCATTGGTAAACCGAAATGGAATCTCGGAACTTATCAAATGAGATTTGGTTATGCGGGGGAAGAGGTAGGTATAATATGCGGCTCGGTAAATATTCGACAATTAATGAAGGGATGAATTAATGTTTAAGTTTATGAGATTTTTAAAGATGTTTTTTATTCGAGATAGTTTGCGAAACCAATGTAGTATCCTTTATATAATCAAAAACTATAATCAATGAAGAATTTAAAATCCTAATTTTTTATACGTGATAATAATTGATGCATTTTAAATCAGTTTAATTTTTTTTATTATCACAAATCAATCTGTAAATACACCCACCAGGATCCTTTAGAAGTGATAAAATGATTGAGTTAAAATTCATTATACATTTTGGTATTATTATTTTAAAAGAACATATATAAATTTGTATTTTTACAGTAATTGTATTATATCACATTAAAGATACTCGTACACAAATTTAAGTTAGCGATTAGCAGAATCATCATAATTCAATCAAACCAGTAATTGCAATAACAATCTTTCGAACAACCACAAAAATAATCGGTACCTCTTGAAAACTTAAAGCGCAATTCCCTTTCCCGAATCCCCGACGCTCAACCTCCCTCATCCGTGCCTAAAACGAAAAACGAAGCCGTACTAATCGCCTCGCTCCTTCCACCCCCCGCTTCCCCTCATTATTCAACTAAAATCTGCACACGCGAAGGAAGCGCCTGGGCGCGCGCGCTACATACACAGCCTTGCGCGCGCTCCTACAAAATTTGCCTGTATGACTTTTCCTCTTCCCACTCTCCTGGCACAGACAGAGCCCCACACAAACCTACACACCTACACACACACACGTGCGCACGACGACGACATCAAGGCGGAAGCGAGAAAGAAGCGGCAAATAAGGGAACCGAGCAAGACCGAGCTCTCCGTCGCCGTCGTCGTCGTCGTCGTCGTCGCAGGGGAGGCAAAACTCTCTGACGCGCGCGCGGGGGTGGGATATGCAGGGGTGGCGCTCGCGCTCGCGCGCTCGGCTGTCTTATTCTTTCCACTCATTAAGGCGGATCGATGTGCCGCGCGCGCGGCTCTTACTCACTCGCGCGCTCAGTGGTGGGGCAGCTACACACATACACACACGCTGCTGCTAACGGGCAAGGATTCGCGTGGGGCCACAGAGAAAAAGAGAGAGAGAGAGGGAGTTGGATGCAGCAGCGACATGTCGCGCTGGTTCCTTTTTTTCGGGCGCCGCTTCTTTTGCCTTACGCACGCGCTTTTTCTCTCTCTCTTCCTCTCTCACTCTCTCTCTCCGCGCATATATACACGGCTCTTTTTCTTTCTTTACCCGAGAGCCGAGAGTGTATACACGCTCCCTTCCTGCTTGCGCTTCTTATTGTCTTCTCTCCTACGCGCGCGAGAGAGCTGCGTATGCTTCTTTTTTTTCCTGACGGATGAGCGACGTTCGTTTGCGCGCGACGACGCCGAGCGTATATGAGGAGAAAATCATCTTCCTGAGTAATATTCTGCGTTTTCAAGCCCGAGCGTATTCTCTTGCTCTCGGCTTCTGCTGCTGCTGCTGCTCTATGGCTCGCTTCTTTTTTTTTATGTATATACGCGCGCAAGCGAGCCTTGTGTTTTTTCGCTCTTTCTCGTTCGCGTCTTTGTTTATGTCTTGCGGGCTTTTCTTTTACAGTTGTCGCTGATTAATCTCGGCTGCCTCTTTTAGAGCGACGGGCTCAAAGTTGCGCCCTCGTAATTAGCGCCGCCACATGCTAATCTTGCTTTATTTACAATTTAACGTTTTTTTACCCGTGTGTTGTAAATAATAGAGTCATCGGGAAAAATCAAAGAACTATACTATACAGAACGCATCATTTATTCAGCAGAAACAATTACCCGGGCAGATAAGTTAATCTCAGCATATCGCGAACAATCACAAATCGTAAATCCTGCCTCTAATAAATAATAGGCCGCTGAAAAGCTTATTAAGAATCGCGCCCGACAATGAAGGCGCGCGCTCGGCTCCTTTTCCCCCCGTGAAAAATACGCATCCTGATCGGCCGGCTTCGAGGAGCCATAAATCACATTTTTATAGACGGAAAATCTCTCTCCGTGATCGCGCCTCTCGTCGTCGTCACGACGAGCGAATAAATCCACAGCGCGCGCGCACGTGCGCATTAACCCGATGTATGCGCGCTCTTTACGCACGAGCACGACTTGCTGTACACACACACACACCTGATCGGAGCCAGGCCGTCGCCGTCGACGCGATGTTATTATAATCGCTTCCTTAATTAACCCATCGATCAGCCGCGCTCGCGCGCTTTGAATTAATTAAGGGGCCTTGAATTCATCCACGCGCGTCATGGGAACACACACGCGCGTGTGTGTATGTAGGTGTATCGGAGGTGCGATCAAAAATGCGCTCTGCTCTGTGTGGGCATGTTTATTCATGAGCCGTGCGAACGAGGTTGATTTGGCGAGGATCGTCTTTTTGAAAAATGAGCTGTGGGTTATTGGAACGATCGCGAGGCATTTTTTTGATGCTTTGGGATGAGCAGTTCTGATTCTGTTGGTGCTTGATAGTAATTTCTTTGAGAGGGTTGATTTAATTATAGCTAGGCTACGTATCGTGATTGTTATTTTGGGGTTGTCTTTTTCTGCGTTTCGTATACGTGAATTTAGACAAAGCGCTGTGTTTAGTTTTCCAGGGGATGAGATTTATGTAAACAATTATGTTGAAAACTAGTTTAAATTATTAAAATTATAACTACATACGTTGCATAAATTTAATTAGTTAGGCAAAGCTAAAATTGCCTACTTAGAGTGTAGCAATAGCCCAACTAAGAGCACTAAGGAAGCCTAGTTAAATCGTTTATGTGGGACAATTTAGTCAAACCTTAACAAGTCCTTCGATAATTTCTCCGTCTCTTTGAGCAACCAGGATATCACATTAAAAATATACTAATTTAAGCAGCTTCCATATTATGATTATGATTTAAATATGATTTAGTAAATTGCTAATTATAGAAGTATTCTTTAATTGTGCTATCGAAATCAATTTAAAAAGATGCGTTCAATAATTATAAAAAAATTAGCCATCATAGCATACACACACACACACATACAAAATCATCTTAAAATCTCACTGCACCCCCACCCCTCAAAAAAAACCATCCATTGTACGAAACCTTCACATCGTGCAACCAACGCACACCACAGCCTCAGCAGCCTCCAAAAGAAAGCTGCGCGCAGGAGCGAGTGCACGTGCTCGAGCTCACGTGGTGAACGCTCGCGTCGCGTATTATCGGTCCTCCCCCCCCCCCCCTCCCTCTCCTCTGTACAAGCAGACGCTCGCGGGGGCGAGTGCGCGCCGCGCGGCCGGAAAGAGCGAGAGGGATGATGACAGTGCGCCGACGCAGCCCAGCTGACCAGCGGGCGCATACGGCGCGGTGCCAGTGGACCAACCCCCGGCCGCCGGCTCGCCCCCGCTCGCTTTGCCGGACTCTGCCCACCACGTGGCCGCCGGCGCTGGCTGACTTTTCATACAAGCGCCGGAGACACGTGCTCGGCTTCGGGGCTCGTTTCTGCGTGGTGTTTTTGAGGTTTGGGGTTGGGAAGCTGGTTTGGTGGGGTGGGGGTTTGTTTGCGGTGGGTATTTGGATGGATTTTAATTTTGTTTATTGGGTGTGGGTTTGTGGTTGGAATTTGATGTGATTGTGAAATTGATTGTTACTAAATGTGGAGGTGATTAGGATTTATTATCTAAGTGAGTGTTGTTTATCAAAATGTGCCAGTAAATTCAAATTTGTAGATAACTAATGAATCTGTTTAAAATTTGTATTACCATGTATGTATAAACAATTTTATTCATGATTGTCTAATGAATATTACAAAATAAATAATGCTTATTATTAGTGTGTCTATACTTACTAATGTAATTTATGAATTAAAGGAATGAATTATTAATCATACGATGAGTACATTGCAAAATTTTCAATCCATACTTTCGTACAAACTGACGCGCATTGCACTGAAATCAATGTGACTCTGCTATACAAAATCAATGCATACATTAAAAATTTCATATATATTCGCATTGAAGTTAACACAATTATACACGAGTACTCTATTATAAGATATGCATTAAAAATTTTGCTTCCAGTACAAATTATACTCAACTACTTTCATACAACCAATACCGACTTACCATCACCACCCTTTCCAGTACAATCATCTTCGAAATCTTTAACAGTACATCAGCTTGAGCTCTGCCGCATAATTTTTTACTTCAATCTCCTTACAAAAAAGCCCGCTACGCTCGTACCGCGACTCGGCGAAGTCGGCCGCTTCCTGAAGTGAAAATTGGGCTGAAAACAATACACCGCGACTTAAAGGCTCCTCCCCCCCCCCCCCTTAAAGCCCGCGCGCTAACGCGGGAGCTTTCATCCCCCGGCCGCCCTCGCAGCGGAAGTATATTAGCCAAATTCGCGACACTCAAGGCCCCGTGGCTCACAAAAAGCCCAGAGAGAAGATGTCGAAAAAAAGCCGCGCCGCCGCCGCGAGCCCAAGACAAAAAGGAAGAAAAACGAAAGGCTAAACTGCAAAGACGCGCGCGCGGGGGGCGGGCTCTCTCTCGAGTGCTCCGTACCTATATTCGGATTTCGCTCTTTTCTCTCATTACACGCGGCCATCTTCATCGCTCGGAAAGCCCTTGAACGCTCGCGCTTAAGAACTTAATTTTTCCGCGAAAGAGAGAGAGAGAGAGGCATGCCCTCCCTCTCCTATAGCTGTGCGCCCCGCGTTCGCGGAAAGAAAGAGAGGCGAGCGCCGGAGTCAAGCACCCCCCGCTCTCTTTTATTTCCGTGCGGGGGAGTGCAGCTCTACTCTCTCTCCCAGGCCGCGCGCGCAGTTAGTAGGAACGACAAATGTTTCCCTCCTCCTCACGTGTGCCCGCTTTCTCTCTCTCTCTCTAGCTTTGCGCTTGCATATATACGTTAAAAGAGTGAAGAGAGAGAGAGAGGCAGGTAGGAGACGAGAGTGCGGAACCACGCCCTCTCTTAAGCGCACACGCGCCGAAAGAGTGTACGTACGAGCCGCGGAAACAGGAATGAAATGAGTGAGGGAGAGAGAGAGAGAGAGAGGGATGCGGGTAAATTACTAACTGGCGGTATTTTACATGTAGCCGAGCGAGGGAGGTAGGAGAGGTTGGCGCTTGCGGAAAAACTTGGAGATGCTGGGTTGGGGGTGCGGGTTGAGATGGATGAGATTTTTGCGCTACGGTGGTTCTTTTTGTTGTTGATGATGGCTTGTTTTTGATGATTGAGTTTATTAAAATGTGATGGGTGTGGTGATGATTGTCGTTGTGTTTATATCAAGTATTAATTTTGTTGATGTGTTAATTAATTTATCTATTCGTTGTTATTACTTTCAATATTTCAGATTATTAAGATTACTGAATTGTTTTAGTAAGTAAAACGATAAATAACGACTTTCACATTAATAAAATTAAGATTTATAAAATTTAATTTATTAAGGCTCTCTCATATACATTATTTTCAAAGTTGTATGCGGAAATGCTTAAAATTATTCAGGAATTAAAAAAAAATTTCATCTCACCACTCTATCTGAATAAAAGAAATACAAACATTCCAGTCTGTTTAAAATCGTGAATTGTCTTCATTAATTATTAGATAATTAATGATTATTATTCAACTAGAAGTAAATCTGAGAGACGATCAAACTAGAAGAAATTGTTTCACCTAACTACCAAACTTTGGTAATGATCTACATGAATTTTTAATTATTTTAAACTCTCTTCTCGAATACTCGAATCTCGCCATTCCACCCATAAATCCATTAAAAAAAACCTACTACTAACAGAGTCGCAAGCTTCCCCCAGCACCGCATCCAAAACTCATTCCCGTAATTATCTTATCAATACACTCCCACCGCAGCCGCCCCAGAACTCCAGCTCCATCGCCCTTACCTCACATTTATTACGTAATTTACAAGCATATACACACACCCGCCTCTCTCACCATATATAAAATCTCCCTCAAGACTCTCTCTCTCCGCGTACACAACATATACAAACTCGCCTCGCTCCCAGCCTCCCCATCCGTCTCTCTCCTTCCTCCCTCTCTCACATGCGCGCAAATGAAATCGATTAAAATGCTGGGCGCGCGCAACTTCTAGACGGCGCTAGCGCGCGCGCTCGGCGAAGGAGAAGAAGCCGAAGAAGAAGAAGCCAAGCGGAGAGAGGAGGACGATGATGAGTGAAGGAGTAGAGAGCGGGGAGCAAGCGCGCTTTTACCCCCTCGCCCCCAACTTACCCGCGCATGCACACTCTTATATATATGCGCTTCTCGCGGCGAAAGCGCGCACGTCCCCGGCATATACATAAGAAACGAAGAAAAGCCCGGAGTGTGTGTATGTGCGTGCGCGGCGGTGGTGTGGCACAGCCTCCCCCGCGCTCTGTTTTTGCGCGGATAAGGGAGAGTAGTGGGAGAGCGTTACAGGTAAACACCGGCGAAGGCTGCATAAGCGCCGTAATCCAGCCGCGCATATACACGCACACGCGGCGGCTGCCCCGATGTATATGCATGAGTGTGTATATACTTACTCGGCGCGGGCTCTCGCCTCTTTCTCCGCGACTCTTTCTTCCTCGGGAGAGCCGAGGAGGAGGAGAAGGCCTGGGAGAGAGTATAAATGAGCGCTCCGGCAAAAACAGTGGCTCTCCGATCCGTATTCAGCAGCCCCGCATCGCTCGACTATCTATATATACGTGCACCTCTTTCTCTCGTTCTCTCCTAAGATTCGTTTTCCCTCTTATATAGAGAGACTAGCTCCGTGCCGATTTCTCCTCGGCCGCGAAGAGCCCGCCTTATCTGCTGCTCTCCCTTCGGCCTCTCCTTCATTCCCGTCTCTCTTTTGCCGCTTCTTTCTCCCCCCGTTTTTGCAGCCTTCGTTTTGCCGAAGCGCGCGCCGCTGGATGGATATCGTTCGTTAATCATGGGAGTTATCGGCGAATTCGTTTTCGGAATTCTAAGGAGGGCTCTAATTAGGCGGCGCTCCTTTTTAATTATTTAACCTGCCCTATGCAAATCCGGGCTGGGATAACTTTTGACTTGAGTTATTCAGGGATATAGTTGAGTTTATAGGGGCGTAGTTATTTTAAAGATCTAGGGAATGATCGTGCCTGATAATTATTGATAATGAGGGAAATTTTGAATTTCTGATTATTTCTATTCCTGTGACTAATTATCAATCAGTTAAGGGTGTGAAACCATCATAAAAGAATCAACACACTCGCATAGTCAAAACCCGTCCGAATCAACGTTTACACTCCATCATAAATGCAAATCCCCAAAAACGCATTATACATAGACCGGCCAAGACATCCCTACAGCTCTCTAATCCTTTTAAATTTATAGAAGCCAGCCGGCGAGATAGATCGCGTTCATTAACAAAAGACAACCTCCACCCGAGAAAAAAGAAAGCAGGCCCAACAATAAATCTAATTCCAAAATCATACTTAGCCTCCCACCTATCCCGAATTTTATTCCTCAGCACTCCTTTTCACCCTTCTTACATACCCTTGCTCTCCTTTCCCGAATCTCCTTCCCCCCCGTCATCTCGGCCTCCTACCCCCGTTTACCCTTTATCTACCCTTGCCCGCCCTTCTGCGCTCCTTCTCGCAGCTATATACGCACGAGGTTTAAGAGAGCGCGCGGCTGTAGGAAGAAGAACACTCGTATACACATCTAGCCGGCTTGTAAATATTCAGCGGGCAGAAGCCGCAGAAAGAGAGAGAGCGAGGCGCGTCCTACTTCATCCCCCTCGTTGCGAGGCTGCGTCATCGTTCGTTCCTTTTTTTCTTCTCTCTCGAGCGCGTGTGTAGATAGAGGCTGGAGCGGTCCTCGTGAACGAATTTTCATCAGCGCGGCTGATTAGCGACGATGAGCGTGCTTGGGAGAGCCGCGGGCTCTCTCAGAGTTGCCGAGGGAGCTTCTCCAACGAGCAATAATTTTGCTCTCGGGAGGGCGAGATTTTTAGTGGGGGTGGGTGCGTGTGTTGGGTGGGTTTTAGGTGGGTTTTGATGTGCGGATTTGCAAATTGTTGGGGAGAGTGGGCTGGGTTTTGGTTAGTGATTGATTAAATGATGTTTGTTTTAAGCTCAATTATTGTATTTGTTTTTGGTTCCTCTAATCGGATACTAATGCGATGGGGGTGTTATTCACAAATATCTTATAGTATTTCAAAGTTTAATATTAAACGTCAAATTTTTTCATTTTTTTTCAAATTTCAAAAGTTACAATTAATTATGTATAAACTGGAGATATTTTAATTTAATTCAATTTCATAACGTTAATTTATTTTAAAAAACTCAACATTTGATTTTTTTTAAATACCGTTTATACAACGACACATAAAATCTAAGCAATGCGACTTCCCCACAAAACAAGCGAAAAATTGAAACGAAAACTCCACCCCAAAAAAAGATATCCTCTAAGCTCTCTATCAGTAGCTGTTACGAAGTGTCGACATCTCCAAGCGAATCGAAGCTCGAAGTAGACTAAAAGAGAAAGATAGCGAGAGAGAGAGAGAGAGAGAGAAAGAGAAAGAAGCCGCGAGTTCGATTTACCGGCGGCAGACGCCTACACACCGGTAACGCGGCAAAACGAATCTCCCACTCGCAAGAAAAATGCAATCTTCTTTCGAACGACTTCCGGCCTTCCTCGCCCGCGCGCGATTCATGCGCTCGCGCGCGCGCGCGCCCGCTTTCCTTTCCCTAAAACTGTTATGAGCGGCAATAAAAATTAAATTACGGCTTCTTTTTACTTTCTTCTAGCGCTTTCCCTCCCGTTAGCAGTGCCAGTAGTGTAGCTTTAATTTTTTACAACTTTTACGTACGCGCGAGCTTTGATTAATATTTTTGCGCCGCTTAAATTATGCGTACGCCCGTTCCGGATTCATAATTCGCGCGAGCGCTAAGTGCTGCGCGCGCTGCTTCGCCCGCCTTCTGCGCTATACCGCTGCAGCAGCCCTTTTTTTTTTAATCCGCGGAAGACTCGTTACTGAAATTTTTGAAGATTCATGTTTATTGACACTAAAAATTGTAATGGGGAGAGGTAAAAAGTTGCCGGGGGATGTGGGTGACGTTAGTTATGTTTGGACAGATTTCAAATTAGAGAATGCCGTAGTGATTCAATATATATTTTTAATAATTATTTAATAAAACAATTAGCAGCTACTTGGATAAATTATTCTAATACTTCATTTAGTTAAAGTAAGTAAAATATATATGTTAAATGCTTTTAACTCTGTAATTGAAGGTACATGCCTATTTACTTTTTTTTAATTTTATTTTTTAATTATGAACGCAAGGAAGTCATTCTGGAAAAAGTTTTTTGAAGAGAAATTGCGGAAGGCAAGTCATATACATACATCATTCACATTAAGGTACTTGAAAATTCATGTGAAAAACAGGTTAAGAGGGTATACCTCGTTACTTCAGTTGGCAGCAAACATACGCAAAATACGCACTGCAAGCTATTATTTTTAACGTCGCATGCTGACTCTACTCAAATTTAATGAAATCCTTATAATGTAACCTACTGCAAAAGAAATGTATAATATACTGAAAATTATTTTTTATAACTTATTACCACTTATTAATATTATTATAATAATACTTTTCTAATCATTTTTCTTATTACTTCAATAATTATATCCAGTAGTGACAAAATCAATCGAATCCTTAAAAACGCTAATTAATCATCAATCAACAAAATTAACGTTGCCTCGAACAACAAATTCGCCCCAGTAAAGAAAAATAGGGGTAGCATCCGCGCAATAATAATCGCCGAGAGAGCCTCGTCAAGACGAAAGGAGTGGATATACATGGGTGCGCGAAATAAAAGAAAAAAAAAGGTAAACGAGAGCCTAAAAAAGAAGAAAGAGAAGAGGCGGAGGAGGGGGGAGCGGGGGGGGGGGGGGGGGGGGGGGGGGGGGGGGGGGGGGGGGGGGGGGGGGTCTGGCTGGCTGCTTTTGTTCCTTGCTTAACGATTTGCGAGGCTGTAAAAGTGTGAGCGAGCGAGATAAAGGCGAGCGAGAAAGAAAGGCGGCAAAGCCCGCTGCTTGGGCGCGAGCGAGAGAAAGAGAGAGAGAGAGAATGAGAGAAGCGGGGAGGTAGGAAAGGACCAGAGCAGTCGATCTGCATATTTGAAGTACAGTCACCCTCGGTCTTAATGTCTCTCCGTCCTTCTCTTCCTTACCTCCACCTCTTACCCCTACACACACACACGCGCGCGCGCGCGCGCGGGGCTGTACTTTCCGATCCACACTCGCGCTGGCGCATACGCGCAAAAGAAGACGGTCTCCCCTACTCGCGCTCACTCGCACACACATAGCCGTACACAAACAAAGAGCAGTGCGCGGGCGCGCGCGCGCGCGCAAACTAAGAGCGTATACTTCTTCTGCGGCGAAAAGAGAAAGACGGAGCGCGCTAGCGCGCCCGAGAAAAAGAGAGGAGAGGACGAAGGAAGAAGATAAAAGACGTGGAGCTACCCGCCCGCCGAGGGATGCTGTGTGTATGTGTCTATGTATGTATGTATGTACGTGTGTGTGTGTGTGTGGGAGAAAGGGGGTGAGCGTTGCCGGGGATTGGAGGCTGGCAGGCAGGCAGGCAGAGAGAAAGAGAGAGCTAAGACGCCGGGCCGCGCGCGCTCTCCCAAGTAATTATAAAATGCAATCAATACTTTACATATTTTTCACGCAGCGCGCGCCAGAGGGCGAGCGCTCTCTCTTCCACCCTTGCTTCCATTGCCCCCTCTCTTTCTCTACGCGCACCACGTGACGCTTTTTCTCCCTCTCCGCGCGGCGCTCTCACTCTCTCTCTCTCTCTCTTTCTCTCATCGCCTGTCTTATGTATACGAGAGCGCAAGCATATAAGCGAGAGCGACTAAGAAAATAAAGGAGACGAATCTAATTAAAGCCCGTCATTTTTCATGATCAACCGGCTGATCTTTCCCTTGCCTCAACCCCCACCACCCCACCTCATCCCCTCCCCTTTTTTTGATACTTACGCGCGCTTTGTCTTTTAGCCCTACGCTGC
>JAPYZA010013900.1:0-11213 GCA_030522685.1 Eupelmus azureus | reverse complement strand
TTCCACTAATTAATAGTAAAATTTCACTATCTTACTAGTAAAAAAAAGTTTTACTACTACAATTAGTAGAATTTTCACTATTTCAACTTTAGAGAGTATACATTTATTTAGAGCGTGAATCAAGACTTTAAAAAAAATTAACGACTTTTTTTATTTTTAACCATTAAGCAATTAAATCACACTTTACTAAAGCAGAAGATTAAAGAAACAAGTCGAACCAATCCCCTCACTTTTCAGCCTTTAAATAAAATTATCATTAAAAAGAGAATAACGGCCGAGCTTGCGGCGATCGATGCTTCAAGCAATCGCGCCGATGGCTCGCGGGCGCGATCCATCGGCAGAAGCAGGCAATAAAAGACAGCTGAAACAAAATCAATGAATATGTCCCGAGTAAACTCGCGCGCTTGGCCGGCTGCGGCTGAAACGTATATGCCTTTGACTGCAGCGAGGATAAATAATTCGGCAGCCACGTGTGTACATACACACACACGGGGACCGCAGTACGTGTGGACGCGCCGAGATTTAACGAGCGGCGCTCCGATGGCGTCAGTTCAATCGCGCGTAGAGCAACACACACGCGATGCGCGGCCTATGGCCCTGTGTGTGTGTGTATATATACGTGTACACAAAAGAAAAGAGAGAAGAGTGGCAATCGATGCCGAGACCTCAGCCGTGTAGGCCGCGAGCGCGTGGGCGTATAAAGAAGTCGATAACCCAGAGCGCCGAGCGCTTCGAAGAAAAGCAGGGTGGGGACAAAATTTGGGTATAAGGAACACACATGTATACATAATAAGCAAAAGGGGGCACCTCTTGTGGCCGAAGAGACTGTCGGGCTTGTGGTGGCCGCTCTCGGAGCGCTTGTGGCCAAAGGCACTGGATATGCTCTCGGTCCGCTTGTGGCCGCTCTCGGAGCGCTTGTGGCCCAGGAAGCCGGCGGCGCCTACTCCAGCGCCACTCGACTCGCTTCGCCTGTGACCGAAACACGCGCTCGAGCTCGAGCCGTTCCGCTTGTGCTGCTGCTGGGCCGCGCCGCTCGGTATGACGGCTGGGCCAGGTGGCGCGCCGCCGGCGACGCTGGCCAGCGGTTGCGGCGGCTGCTGCTGCTGGTCCGGCAGCTGCTGGCCACCAGTCGGCGTGGCCATCCTCCTCCAAGACTAGCGACGCCGCCTCGACGACGCCACGGACGCTCCGGCTCCTGCTCTCCTCCACAGCTGCTGCACGAGGGCGAGCGCCTCAACTCACCTGGGGCAGCTAAAGTCGGGGAACCCTCTGCGGCCTGGGTTCGGGACTGGCTCCCGTTTTTTGAGAGATCCTGGTTTGGGATCTCTCTTGGGAGGTGGTTGCGTTATCGCAGCAGCGATGCGCCCTTCATTTCTGAAACAGAGAGATGGGTTTTGTTATTTCGATTGGTTTGAGTAGTGTGTGTTTAAAGTTTGTGGAGGATGTGTAGTGTGTATTAGCGCTTGCGGCATTATTAATTGATGACGGATAACAACTCGTCCATTTAAAGCCTCGTTGACTTATGGAACGCTCGCAGGCTACTTTACCTCTGCGCCTTATCGATTTCGTTTATAACTTTAACATTGTGAACTAGCTATACTTTACCTACGCATTTCTATTAATAAAAAGACAGGGATAGCTATACACATACTCAAGAAACCCTCGTAATTTCCATAGACCTTTTAAAATTTGAAAAGACAAATACGAAAAACTCGTTCGCTCACCCGTAAAATAAAATAGAATAATAAAGCCACTCGACTTTATTCAAACTTTAATCCAGAGCCACCGGCTATATATCTGTGGGAACATCCTCCGAGCACCTTGACGAAACTTACGTTGCCGCTATACCCTAACCAAACAAAAAACGCTCTTCTTCCTTTGGAAAAAGGAAAATCGAAGCGTGCTAAAATTCTTAAGCGCTTCTTTCCCCTCCCGGCTAGCACATCCTTCACCTTCGGGATCGCCTCTACGTCTCGCTCAGCGAGCACATACAGACCTTTCAGTCTGCGTTCTCTTCGGTACACGCACCCTCATAAATTTTGAAAGGACTGAACCGACCTTTTCAGGTGGATGTATATATAGACGCGCGCTCTGACAAACGACATCCTGCGCTTTTTCTCGTTTTTTCCGCGAAACCATCTCTCTCAGTTCGAAGATCTTCGAATTATTAAAATTCCGCGCCCGATTGCTTTTAAATTATTTGGGAATACGTTGGATTATGGATGGGATTGATGAAAGTTTTTATAGGAGAGAATTTAAAGTAGACACATTTTAGAGTTTACTAACCGTAATATGTACCTAGAGATTTTTAATCAAAGGATGAACAAATGAAATTACAAAAATCCAATCGAATTCTAATAACAATAGCTCCGCTACAATTTTCGAACGAACGATTTTTCCAATAAGTTTTCAAAAGGCATACGAGCCGGCCTTCGCACCTCGCCGGCGAGAATTCAGTCAAGGTCGGACGATAAATTTTCATCTTGCGAAAGAGGCGCGCAAAAAGATCCGCGAACGGTGACGAAAAATGAAAATAAATCTGCAGAAACGAGAACGAAAAAGAAGAATCTTTCATGCAGCTCTCCGAAGTCACCGAACGCCGAAATATAAATGATTTAATTACGCGAAGCTCGCTGCAGTATATGAATTATATGTAGATGACACACGGGGTTGAATCGCGTTCGCGCGCGAGCGTTGCATCATTAATTCAAGGTTAATTAAAATCCTGAATGCAGATGCGCGTGGGGCAGCGGGCCAGTTTTCCGGAATATCACGCGGCTTTTTTTCGGACATTCTTTTTAAATATTAAGCTTTGGATACGGGTTCTGTTTTACTTGATTCTTTGTACAATAATAATTATTTTTATTTTGGTTATTATTTTTATGCTATAGTTATGTGTTTGATGTTTTACTAAATTTGTTTACAGATGTGAGCTTTTGCTGTTATTCATGTATAAAGATTATATAGTTTTACGTCCACAGATATCGAATTATTGGGAAAAAAAAAATTGAAAGCTAGTTTCTGCTTTTACTCCCTTATCACGCCAGCAAAAGGTATTTATACCCCGGCAATTTTCGTACACGCACATGTTTACTCTTGAATATTTAATGTGGCCCGCATTATTCAGCTTTTACGCGGCGCGCCGGCGCCCTACCTTCATCCCTCTGTACTTTTGCCCTCTTTAACTTTGCTTCAGAACCAAGGTCGGGTCATACTCCGAATTTTTTCTCTATTGCCGCCATTACTTCGGCATTAATTTTAAGAGCCCTAAACATTAATATTTCCACCGCTAGACGTCTGCTCTGGTTTTCAAAGAAGCGTGCAAAGGCGCGCCTGAATTATTTACGAAAATTCGCGTCTCCCTGTTTTTGCTGCTTCGCGTTTATTTTTAGTTGCGCGCTTCGTAATGATGTATACTTTATTATGTTATTACGTCGCGTTGACACTAAGTATTTTTGATAGACTAGCTTAAATGTAATATGCAGGAAAGAGTGGATTTTATAAAATCACGGCGGAATTCCGATAAACTTTTTCAAATTCAAGGACTGTCGTGAATCCCCGATGAATTCTCCGTGGGCTTCCTCTTTTATTGTTTTCTTTTTTTCGCTTATCGACCTCGGCCGTCCTTGATTTTATATCCGAATGAAAAATTAAGTGCGGCTTCGGTTAAGTCTATAAGCAAGCGAGGAGGCTCGACTAGCCGCAGTGCGCACGACCTTTGCCAAACGCGTCCACTTCCTTTGCCGTGCTTTGTCTCAAAGCCTGTGTACGCGGAAAGCAAATCTGCCATTGCACATTTTCAATCTGGAGATTAGCGTCGAACTGTCCGTACATCGATAAATTTATAATTCGACTTTTTTTTAAGCTTTTTGTAACGTAAATAAAGTCAGATGTAATTCGTTCTTTTTTTCAATTTTTAGGCAGTTGTTATATCCATGCTCTATACGTATATAGTATATAGTTAAAATAACTACATTTATTTTTAGAAGTGTAAATTTTGGTGAAAGAAAAAATAAATAAATAAAATGTTTTGACAGTAACCAGACAAGGCTTTCCGATTTTCGCAACTATCAGTCGGCTGTGCTTTACATTTTTTTTTTTTTTTCAAGGCTATAGTGTCAAATCCATTGTAATTTTGAACATTCAAACTATGCAGACATAGACATTTGAGTCTATACATAAAACAATTTGAAATCTATATTGAATTATCTTTGACGAGAGTTATTAAAAAAAGCCTTATATTATAAATAATTACAAAAAAAATTTCAATTCAACGTAAACATATACATCAGCAACAATTTACATACTTTTCAAACAAACATTCCCGGCATCGATTGTAAAAACCAGGAAAGCACTGAACAGAGCACAGAGAGAGCCGAGTCCGCCCACTCACGGCTTCGACAAAACGTTTCAGCGCTAAAGTTGCAAAATTTATTATTATATAGCAGCGGCGCGCACCGAGGCCTGACCGATTACTCACGGCGCGCTCGCTATACAAGTAAGTGTATAAGCACGTCGTCGCGCGCTGCTGGCCCTCGCGCCACGCCGCTGGGAAAGTGTCGAAGCAGCAGCAGCGGGGATTTTTCGCGGCTCTGTCCTGGGGAGCTTGCGGGCAGCGAAAATAAGGCAAAACGGCGCGTCCGTAATTCGAGTTTGGAAGGCTGCCCACATTTTTGAGCAGCGACTGCTCCTCTATCGGAAATTGCGCCACACTGGCCTACCGAGCGGCGGACGCTCGCGAGAACGACTTTTCCGCCTGATTGTTTGCCGTCTTGGTAGGTCGGGACATTTTTTTTTGCTGAGTTGTTTGTTTGAATTTGATGTAGGTAAAAATGTTATGTAGCTAAGAATTGAAGAATGATAATTTTAGAGAGAAATGTCATTTAATAGTTATAAGCAAGAATAATCACTAAAACGTTTTGTTATCTATTTCTTTTAGATTTTTTAATTATAATAAGAAACTTTGGAAAATGTTCTGAAGCACACTGTTTTATTTTATCTCTTTCAAATTTAATTACCACTGCAATACTTTAAACAAATGATAAACTTATTTTCACCAAGAGTTGCAAAAGTCTACATTCACAACATACACAACTCATCGGAGTGTATTGGAAACACGAGCACTAGAAAGCACGTCTATTAAATGTTTCCAAAAATCAAATCCTCCACAGTCCAATAACCAATAACAGCAATCATGAAAAATCCTATCGAGTCAAAGCACTCGAAGCAAGTCGCAATTCCCGGCGGGCAAATTAGTGAGAAAACCTCGTGCGCGCACAATATCGCTTTTCATCGAAGAAAGAAGAAACGGAGGAAGAAGAAAAAAAAAGCAAAAAAATCGTCGAGTGGCCCAGAGACGACAGAGCTAGCTGTGGAGCTCTGCGAGCTTATGGCTCGGCGCCGCGTGCGCAGCGAGAGCGGAGGAGAATCCGTGCTGTTGCATTCGCGCTGATAAAAAGTCTGCGGGTGCAGTAAGCGGAAAAGAGACGAGAGAGAGAGATAAACGGAGGAGCTAGAGCGGATAGAAGCGGTGTCTCAGGGAAGCTTGTCGATGCGAATGAAATGCTAATATATTTTTTCTGTAGAATGGCTTTTAGCGGAAGGTAAAATGTTTTCTTTTTCCAATCGATCGAAGAAAATTGCAATTTTTTATAAGTACACGGAGAAAAATGGTCTAGTAAGAATTAGTAGAACCCTTCTGAAAAAAAAGACAGATTCGCGGAAGGAAAAAAATTGATAAAGTTGATAGTAAAATTTACTAAGTTTCTAGTAATATTTGATAGAATTATGCTAATTTTTACTATAAACTTTATCAATTTGTTCCATTTCGCGAGTCTGTTATTTTTTTTTTCAGAAGCGTTCTACTAATTCTTAATAGACCATTTCTCTCCGTGTACATTAGTATACGCGACTTTTCCAAACGACACAACTTACTAAAAAAACCACGCATGTCAAAAATAAAAACTAAAAGAATAATCTCCAACAACAGGCATTTTGACAATCTCCAAAAGATTAAAAAAACAAAAGGTCAACGTTCAACCGAGCAATATAAGCCGCTGACCACATGACGACCCCGGCGCGCTCAACTCTATATACCTATCTGGCCCTCGCGTGTATTAGAATCGCGCAAGAGCCGCGTTGCGCGAGCGCGCGTCGTGCTCGAAGGCACTTTTAAGAATGACGGAGGCAAGCACCGTTATAAGATCGCGCTCGCGCAGGCGTAGAAACTTCGCCCGTTACCGTTCCTTCCTCCTTTCGTGACGAGCCGTGAAAGATAAGAGCCGAACGCCGCGCCGCGCTCGAGCCGGCATTTGCAATTACGCTAAACCAGCTCTCTATAGGCTTCGCTCGCTTATGGTTATATCATGGGAGAGGAATTTTTCTCGCTTCTTTTTTATTATATATCCACTTTTGCTTCTTCGGTGCTTTTCTTTCGATTGCGTCAATGTGCTTTCCGAAATTATTTAGACTATACTGAAACGAGCGCGTGAATTTAGTGACTTCGCGGTTAATTACCAACTTGATCCAAGTGGGAAAACGGGTTATTTTCACTTTTCAGCGAATTAGCGCTTGATAATATAGAAGCTTGGTAAATGTATTTTCCGATTCTTACAAAATCGCGTTTCGTTACTATATCGAGCCGAGCGTTGCCGCAGTATCCTTGGCAAACCGCTGGATCGGGTTACGAAAAACTTTACAAGCGTGTATACCGATTTGCCGCCCATTATATTCAGTTCGAAACGTAGAAAAAGCCAATTCCGCAAATGATGTGCACGCTTTTCAAATTGACAAGCTTGACAATTAGCTCGCACCGTTCGTTTCGATACTTTGGTCGTTAAAATAAAAGAGCTGGAGTGGATTGCGCTGGGAGCGGTTATTTTAAAACCATCAAAATGACGAGGCTCATTAAGAGAATGAAAGAAAAAAATAACTCCATTATGCATATTGTAAATACTAAAACAGAAAACGTGTCCGTCAGAAGCTCAGCTGCCGCACTCGAATCGATAAATTTAGAAGTGACGTAGAGCGCGCGCCGGCGAACGTTCACCGAGCTAAATGAGAGCCGCTGCGGGGGTCGAAGAAAAAGAGCTGGCTACAAGAAACTAATTAATTATTACTCTCGCTTACGGGAAAGCAAAAGCGCGCGCTTCCTAAACAAGTGCAACGAAAAACAGCTGACTCTTGCATCCCTATTACACCCATTGATCACAATACTAATATCCACGTCCGCACGCAGATTACCTATATAACAGAAACATTAACTCACCCGCAAAATGTACATCTAATTACAAGCTAGCCCAATCCAGCTCCTAAACCATCGCCGGGACGAGCCGCGCGAAAGCCACGAGGCTGACCCAGTGAGGGTAGCTTCGCACGCGAGTCGGCGCTCGATCTTCCGTCTCTTTACGTAAAACCGCAGCGCGCTGGCATTGGCTATAGGCGCGCGCGAGGAAATTCGATCGACCGCGGGCGTGTGTGCACACTGCAGCAGAGAGACACTGCACACTCGAGAGAGACCGGGCGGATATTAGACAGATACCGGCTCTTGTTCTCGCTGGGAAGTGCACGTGTACCCGCGAGCCCAGAGCGTCACGTGATGACTTTGCGCGAGCCGGAATTTCCGAGGGGCGTTGATTAACTGGGTTACTCCCGCGGATAGATTGGAGGAAAGACGTGCGACTGAGTTATATGTGGCTTTGATGCCTCTTCTTAGACGGGTTACTGATTATTTTTTATCTGAGAAGTCTGCGTGTTGTGATGTAATTTTGATTGGGTTGTTTGTTTCGATGGGACATCGTCTCTTGGATAGTCAGTCTGTAGATTTTATTTCAAAAATTTACAGTAGTGAAATTAAAAATTTTTTTTTAAATATGTATATTAGTAAGATTACGTAGAATTGAATCATAAGTTTTTCTAATAATTAAGGTTTGATAAAGATTCGACTAGTTAAACTACACGTTAGGAAGTGTATTATGAAAATATAATGAGGAATATTTTAAAATTGCAAATAATCAACTTGAAGAATACTAGGTGTTAAAGTTTTAAAAAAATCGCTTAATAAGAAATAAAATACAAAACAATCAGCTAACGTGATACATGAATTTAATTTTTATGGTTCCTCATTTATTAAGTTGACGAGTTAGTGAATGGAAAACAATAAAAATGAAAAGAATATAAAAAGTAAAACAAATGTTATTTAGCATAATTGTAAAGTTCTGTACAAAGTACCTATCAAATATTCAAACGTCAAACTCTGACTTTACCTGACCAACAAAGCAGTATTTAACAAGGCATCGTAAAACTGTTTGCACTCTTTACACACGTTTACGGGATACACCGATAAATCATGCCTGACTTACGCAACCCCACGCCTTTTTACAGCAAATTGAATTTACCGAAAGATAAAGCGCACAAAAGGCAAAAAGAATTCATATCAAATCACCAAAGTCAACAATAACAAAACTCACACTAAAATCCTCAAAAACCAATACCCCAGCAGCGAAACCCGTACTATTTACCTTTGATCCAGTTATACCCCAGCAACACAGCCAGATTTCGCCCTGTTACATTATACCGGCCGAGTAGCCAACTGAACCGAGAAAAACAGAGAAGCGGCAAAGTTCGAGCTGTTACAAGTACGCGCAGGCGACCTCGCGGGCCAGATCTATTTGCCGAAGCGGAGAGCTCCGCACGTGTACGGAAACTTCGAGGGTAGTTCTGGCCCTGGAGGGAGCAAGAGACATGCCACGTGTGTTCCGCAGCTATAGCCGGGACATATAGCCGCCCCGGAGAGAAGAGGAATTGCTCGCTCGGATATATAGAATCGCGCACGGATCGCATGCAAATAGTTCAAACGCCATGGCGGGGGTGGGTAGTTCATTGAAACTTTGCCGAAGAGTCGATGCTACGCGCTCTAATGTATAGGTAGTGTCAAGTCGGAAAAATGGCAGATTCGATTAGATGGTTATTGGGCGCCGGGGCGAGGAATGGCTTGCCGGTTAATTGCCGCGTTTATGATTTCATTTGCATAAGCGAGCGGCTTTCGCGCGCCGATCGATGCGACTCTGAGGATGCGGCACGCTATATAGCCGCTGACTGCACTGCACCGGCTTGAGTTTTGGTCGGAGGTGCTGTGTTTGTGATTGGCTGGCTTCGTTGCGGACTGCTGGTTTTAGGTTCGCTATTGTTTACTGCGAGAGGTTTTTATTTTTTAATAAATAATATTGGTTTGATGAGTGTGTGGCTTTGGAATATTTATAATTTTATTACTGGTTTAAAGAGAGATTTTATGATCGAGCGAATTTACAACTATTGTTTATAGCGAGGTGCCTGGGTAGTTATGCATGCGCTGAGGATTTAAGAAAACACCTTGAACTCTCCTTGAAATAAATAAAGCTTCGTAAAATTCATTTGCATTCGAGCTCTCGAGTATTTCATAAAATTCAAAAGTGTATCTAGAGTACACTTTTTTAATCTATTCATAAAAATCTATTGCTTTTAAATATAGTTTTCACGTTTTTCTTAGATAATACTTGTTCAAATATAAACATTGTACAATTGCATAACTTGATTGGACAAAGAATTGAGATTAATACAATATATATGATTGTGTCACATAAGAATGCTCAATTTCAAAGATATATTTCTATCAACAAGGTTGCAGTAAATTAAACATGCAATCGCTTTGAAGTTTTCTAAAGTCGAACTGAACTCCCAACTAACAAAAAGTACGTATATTCTGAATGTATTCCCAAGTTACTCGATTTTTCAGAGAGTTTGCGAAAATAAACTCATATATATCTACATATAATTATCACTTAGATAAATGTAGTCGTATAACTAAAAAGTTTCTATTCAACTCACTGTATTGAACCCTATACACCCTTGAAATGAACTACGCAATAATCATACAATACCATCAATTACCACTCAGATTTAACCAACCCCCACACAAATCTTCAAAAAACCATAAACCCCCAAACACCCACCACAAAACTCTCCAACCCCCAAGAAAAAAGGTACCTCGCTCACGGTCAGCAATATCTCTCGGGTGCCGCCGCCGCACTTATCTCTCCCGCGGCTATCGCGCGTAAACGCGAACTACATAACCGTCGACGGGGGCGGATCGTCACTGCGGAGGCACGAGAAGAGAACGGCTCTGTTTTGCCTCCCGTCCTCCTCTAACCCTCGGGCCGCACTACGCCGGCAATGCGCAGGAAATATAATGCGACGAGGCACGAGAGTACACATGCCGTAACGCGGGCTTAACCTACATACGTGCTCCTTGCACCTTCGGCTGCTGCGATATTGCTCCCCGGCTCTTTCTCTGCGCAATGTACACACACGCGAGATCCGGCCACTAAAAATACACGGGGACCTTGAAAGTAGACGAGCCTCCCCGCGGACTTTAAACTCGCGGATATGCCCCGCCGGCTATATAAGGCGATTGCCGCGCTGCTTCTTTTTATATTGCCCTTCCAGTGCCTCTCTATTTGGAGCTTTATTTTCCTCTCGCTCTTTCTTTTGCACTCTTTTTTTTACCTTTGCGCCTTCGTACGGGCTGGTTTATGCTTGCGGCTTTTAGGGCTGGCTCGGTTGGATTTCTGCTTTCCAAGCCAGTGCCAATAAGCTGCAGTGCTTATTGTGCTCTCGCTTTTTTTTTCTTGCGCAGTGATTTGTATTATTCCGTACCTATAACATTTCACCTCCCGCGAGTATATTAATTATTTTCGCACTAACGCAAGTGGTAAACCGGATAATAGAGCTATTTAGCCCGAGCTCGGGCTCATTAATCTATAGCGACGGAAAAGTAGTTCAGCTTTAACGAAAATTATCAGCTCCCGACGCGTCAATTGTGAAAGCTCGTAATTCGCTTAGCAATGTAGGCTCGGCAGGTTGGAAAAAAAAATCGTTACGATTTCGTGTGCACAATCCTTAATGGATTGAGCAAGCTGGGGGCCTCGCGCGCGCGCGCAGGCAATTTTCAAGTTGATAGTAGATTGGAATCGATTTTTCAGGCCTAAAGGTTTTTGCGCCTCTAGGTAAATAAAGCAAGTCAGGCCTGCACTAGCAGCCACGCGCGCGCTAGTCTACTAACTAAACAAAAGCGGCGAATCGATAGCCGCGCGAAATAAGCGCGCTACTCGCCGGAAGGGCTATGTATCTATATGCACGGAGCAGCGGAAAGCGTACGGCCATATCCAGTTTAGGTA
>JAPYZA010013892.1:0-10998 GCA_030522685.1 Eupelmus azureus | reverse complement strand
GGAAACGATATTATTAATAATTATTCTTTTTTATCTTTATATAATACGATGCATTTTAAAGTTTTTTAGTATTAAGCAATAATCTTTTGAAAAGGGGGGTTGGCGCGCGAAGCGCGCAGGGGGGCGGAGCCCCCCCTAGTATATATATATATATAATATTTGATTGTACTTAATCTAACGATTCGTGTCGCATAATCAACGTCTCCCTTATTCGGAAAAAAATTTAAACAGACTCGCGAAATGTGCTTTTATCGGCAACGACGTGTCATTAGTCTATTGGTTATCTATTATAGTCGTTTTAGTGGCGAGATTTATGTTTACACATTAGAAGTTCGAGAGTAACGCTAAAAGTACGAATTTATAAAATAATCTGACTTGAGGCTAGACGGTATCGTCTAGTCACACGTATGTGTGCCTCAGCTTTTCTTATCGCGCGAACGTGGGTCAAGTTCTATACTCGCGCCAATAGGATGCTGCACTAAGTCTTTCTCCCTGCTCCTAAGTTAAAAACCGAGGTGTTCAGTATGACTAAGGGTCGAGGCTACGGCATTTCTCATCAGGACCTGTGAGAGAATAGAGTGCAAAAAGATTTTAAGTTCTCTAAAGAGTGATCCTCACGAATCTCGCGAATTTTGTTTTTGTCGTTCTTAGTCGTTGATCTCAAGTATTTTACTGTAATTATTCATAACTAAGTAATTATATTTTCTTTTGTTTTGTATTTTTATGAATACTGCTGTTTATTTGAATGTTTCAGAAATATGGCTTTCCGACCAACCTGTGAGGCTGCTAGTGTGCCGCAAGATAATTACCCGGCAGTGCCGTTTGGGGTACCTGCTCTCGTGATGGCTGTGCCCCCGCTTGTTTCACCCACCGTGTCAGGTGTGAGCACATTGCGCTCGTCTGTATCCTCAGGTGATGGCGGACAGGAGCCAAGTCCTGTTGTGCAAGCTGAAGGGGCTTCTGCACGTTCTGCTGCGCGGCCCGACGCACCTGTGGCGGCCGTCACTCCTCAGCCGTCTGGCATCAGGAATTTCCCGCTGCCTTATGCTGTCTACAACCCTGCCCCGCAAGGAGCTGGGCAACAAACGACTGCATTTCCGGTGGCTGAGGTTATGTACGTACCTGTGTACTACATGTCTGTGACATTTTGGGGTGACGCCCCTAGGCCTTACCCATGGCCTAAGGTGCGGTCGTCGCGGCCCTCATCTATGTCAGAGCGACATGGAAATTGGGTCCGTCGCCAGCGATAGTGGACGGCCGAGGCTCCTGGAGATATGCAGCGATTGAGAAGTGGCTCGCAACCAGAGCCCCCATTTCATCGTCGAGGTCGCGGAGCATCTAATAGCGCTGCTCAACACAACTCCACTTCAGCGGGTGGTTGAAATGTAAGTAAAGTGATTTTGTTTGTATTTTTTTCTCCGGTTGTCGTCAGTGTTTGTGTTTTCTGTGTTGTCGGTTTTTCGTCAGTACTCTATATTTAAGAATGTTTAAAAGGTGCCCTCGGTCGGTCCGATGATTTATGCACGTATTGTGTGTCATTTCTTTACGCGCGCGTATTTTCTTTTTAGTTATGGCGAGGCCGTCCGGGATTCAGACGATCGAGGATGGTGCGGAGGCCCACAGCCTGGGGAGAGTTCGTTAGTGCCACATCCGGGGATTACGGTCACGTTTCCGCCCGTTCAACCGTAATTCGATCAACTTTGTCAGTTGCTACTGATTTAAATCGCGACGCCATGAGTTTAGAATCTAGTGCTGTGAATTCTGAAACCTTAGTCACCCCCGCGCAGACCTTCAGCGTCAGTTCCGTAGTTTCTCGGCCAGATGAATCGGGGGCTCTTGCGCGAGGTAGTGATTCGCGAGTGAATATCGATACAATTCCCGAGAATTTTCAACCTTCCGAAGCAAGCCCTGCGCATAACGAAATCAGCCCTTGGGTGGTTCGCCCGCGCTGAGCTCCGATTCGCAGTTCGTTTCGTCCAATGAGTTAGCGAATATAATGGCGCTTACTTCATCTCCGAACGTCCGCGTGACGCGTCCCCTTCCCGCGATTCTTCTTTCGAAATTACGCCTGCACGCGAAAATTCGGTTGCTATGTCTAACTTGCTTTAGATCTACGGCTACGCCTGCGACAACAAGGGTTGTCGAGCGCGCGTGCTGCATTCAACCCTCGGGTTCGGGAGGATCGACGATTATCGAACGAATCGCAAGTATTAACGCCAACATGGAAGAAATCCTGAATCGCCCCCGGGAGGAAGCGAAATTTTCTCGCGTTCATACTTCCGCGAATCTTAACTGCAGGTCGTCGCGCTCCATGTTGGATAATGAACGTGTCACTATTGTCTCGTGTCCGATATGCTGTGACCCTATGTCAAAGCCGATATATCAGTGTTTGCAAGGACATTCAATATGCAGTTTTTGTAACGAACGTACTCTTTCATGCCCGATATGTCGTGGGCCTCGTAGTACCGTTCGAAATCTAGCCTTACAGTATTTAAATGGTAATGAACCTTACAAATGTCGTTATCACTCTAACGGTTGCGGTGAGCGCATAAAACCCGATAGTTGGACTGATCACGTGCGCGTGTGTTCCTTTGCTCCTCGGCGTGAGGTTTCTCCTAGGCCTGAGCCTTCCCAGTCTTCGGCTACGGCTCATTCATTTTCTGACGTTGCGCCGTGTGGATCTTCTCCGCGGAGTCGCTACTCCACTAGTTCTTCGGAACCCGAGGAGGACTAAAGGTTATTTTTCTTTGACTGTACTATTCTTTTCCTATTTATATTGCCTTCTCTATTATCTTCCAACATAATACCATATGGACAAAGATGATTTTTGTTGCAGGGGCGCGGACGCCGAGGTCGCCGAGTCTCAAATGGCTGGAATGTTGATTCCACTCAATCCAGCGAGCCGGTTACCGATGTGATTCGCCGGTTGAATCGTTTCTCGCTATGCTCTGCCCTCCTGGAAAACGATCTTCCCATTCCTTCGACCGTACCCGATTTTGAGTGGTCACTGTCTTCATGGAACGCGGATAATGTAGGCAGCCGCCGACCATTATCCCCGTCTCGACCTACAACACTTTAGGAGGCTGACGACGATCCAGTTCTCCTAGCTGCAGCCTGGCCTAATGGTACTGAGCCAGCAGAATTTCCGTTGCCTTCGTCGCCTGACTCCTGCCACACAATGAGAGCCTTCTTCTCGGAGGAGACTGACCCTGTTGATCCGCAACCTGCTCCTGATACGAGCAATTATTATGATCATCATTTTGAATTCGTTCGGCTTCAAAGTTTTTCCGGCTGGACTTCTACCATCGTTCGTCCTCGAGAGCTGGCTGCTGCCGGTTTTCAATATACTAGGCAGATCGATCGGGTGCGCTGCTTTGTATGCTCTACTGAAATCTGTCGTTGGGAGGAAGAGGATGAGCCCATGAGCGAGCACCGCCGCTGGGGTGGCCGATGTCGTTTCATCCGCGGCTTACCATGTGGTAACGTGCCTCTGCAACCGGATTACAACGCCACTCTCCCTCTTGTTGAGCGAATCAACCAGCAGCCCGCTGACTCGAGCGTTGAAGATGCAGCTACGTCATTACCTCCTGTTGCCGACACCGTGGCTTCCGGGCGCCAGGAGAGCAAGACTACTTCCGCAGGTGACGCGTCAAATAATACCACTAGGCCAGACTCTCGCGTGTCATGTACCGCAGCCGTGAAAGGCATTTTCGCCTGCCCTACTTTTGAGGATTTTATCTATCCAACGTTTCTACAGTACTACAATGGCCATGCTGTATGTCCTAATTGCTTGGAGAGGGTTCGCGAGTGTCCTCTATGCCGCGGCGAGAAGCCATACTGGCTTAACCGCCTACTGGAGGGGGTGGCCCAAACTCTTGGTTTCCCTTGTCGACATCGAGGACGAGGCTACCCCGAGTTTCCTGAGACCTCAGCCTGGTATCGCCACAGTGATGCTTGTGGCTTTCTTCCCACCGAGCTGCCCGTGCGAAGGCGAATATTGCTGGATCAGTTGGCGGACCCAGACTCCTGGTGACTAGAGTGTCTGATTTTTATTATTTTTATCATCATGTATGTTATACTCTTTTTTTGCTTAAATTAATTACTGCTTTACAACTAAATTCTTGTGTTTGAGTTTTATTTACCGATTCACTTCCTATTTCTCATTTTTGTCATTGGTTTATTACTATTAGATTACTTAATTAACTTAAAATATCACAAATTATTACTCTAGTTTGACAAATGTATATTTTAACTATCAAATTATTTGTACCTGTTTAATTAGCTTATTTTGAGCAATATATTAAATATTACATAACTATTAGATTATCATCTTAGTGCTAAATATTAATAGTAAGGTAAAATAAAATTCAGGGGGCGTCCAGCTAAAATTCCGCGCTGCTACGGCGTCCGTTAGCCGCGGACAAAAGAAATTTTGCCTCTTATGTATATACTGATTTAGATGAAATTCTGAAGTCGCGACACTAGGATTTTACGCGGCTACGGCGTCCGTTAGCCGCGGAAAAGAAGTTGTAACGCCCCTCACGTATATATTTGCAGAATTTTGCTAAGTTATTCCTAATATGTATGATGGTTTGTAGTAAAGGTGAGGTTTTATTTGTTATTTATTCGTCAGTTTCCATTTTCTTTATGACGATGATTCTTTTTCTTCAACGTGCGGTGATTCTGGAGGGGGGAGGGAAGAGGTATGTTTAGGCCTGTTGCTTTTATGGCTCGTTTAATTTTATCGACGTGAACTACCCGAGTGTGTTTTCCTTTTTGAATTTTGACATTATGTGTATCGTAATTTATACCTATTATTTCGCATGGCCCTACATACTCAGCATCAAATATTCCGTAATTGGGTTCTTTTAGTACATGTACCATTTCGCCTTCCCTAAAATGTTGCACATTCAATTTTCGGTCATAGTATTCTTTTGGGCGACACTTTGCTTGGACGAGATTCATAGCTACTAGTGTGCGCAACTGGTGTTCGCGCGCGCCTACCATAGACTACCTCGTGCGGGGAGTAACCCAATCCTTCGTGCTCTGTTGAATTATGTGCATGCTGTGCAAGTGGTACTAATTGAGCCCATTCTGTACACCCTTCTGGAAATAATTGAATATATTCTTTCAACGTGTGATGCATCCGTTCGATTCCCCCCATTAGATTGCGGGTGATAAGCGGTCCTGCAATATTTATTAATTCTAAAGATTTTTGCCAGTTGCTCTAAAGTTCGGTTCATAAAATGTGCTCCTTGATCTGTTATAATTGTTAGTGGGGATCCGAAGTAATATATAAATTTCTCGATTAAAGCATATGCGACTTCTTGTGCGTTTGCTCGTGGAACCGGTGCTAACACGCAAAACTTACTAAAATTGTCTTGGATCGTAAGGATATACATATTTCCTTCTTTGGTTTCCGACAGGGGCCCAAAGAAATCCATTAAAATTTTCTCAAACGGAACCGAGCCCGTGTCTGTTATAAGCATGGGTAATCTCGTTTTGACTCTTACTAATTTTAGAGCTTGACAACCCGAACAGCCGCGAACAAATTGTCATACGATCGCTTGCATGTTTCGCCAATAATATTCGCTTGCTATTCGATCGTACGTTTTCGTAAAGCCCTTATGGCCGTCTATGGAAGATTCGTGAAACTCTTTAATCAATCGATATCTGTCTTCAATGCGTGGGACGGGTAAATTGTTTTTGAAAAATACTACGGAAATTTGTCTTCCTTTAAATAGTCTGTTAACTTGTTCTAGTAAGTAATTCCAGTCGGCAAGCGAGAGCACTACTAAGTCTCGGATGATACCTACGGTTTTTATTTCAAATTTGTCCAAGAGTGCTCGGAGCGTTCTTACGGCTTTTGTTATATCCAGTCGCAGTGGTTTATTATCGATATGGTCCTTTAATATTAGTCCGAATAACTTTATGCCTCTACTTTTCGTCACGACTACTTCTCCTACTGCTCGCGACATGCAAAATAGTTCATTTTTATGAATATATTGTCTTTCTAAAAGCGCATTTAATATTTCGGTGTCAAGATGCAGATCAGCTGTTAACGTGTAGATAAGATTTTCCGGATACACGAAAGGTTGCTCGTTTACAGTTTTCACTCCAGCGAATGACTCTATATTATCTTCAGTAATTGCCTATGGAGGCCTCTCATTTTGTCGGGGCAACAAGTTAATTGTGACTCGATCAGGTGGCTCCCTATCTCCTAATCCTGTCTGTAGGTTCGACTGAACGTTAGGCGACTCAATTTGTTGGGTGACATTATCACTAGATGTGGTGTTATCTAGCTGGGTCTCTGATATAGATATGTCTGGGGGAATATTAAGGTTGTGGGTGTGGCCGGATATCCCCGTTGAGGTACGTGGAGGTGAAATATTTTCCTGATGTGCGATGCAAGAAGCTCGGGTTATCCTTGACTTGAATATAACAGTATTTTACTTTATTGTCGTAATGGAAATGTACGCAAACATTATGGTTGTACTTTTGCGCAGATACGTAGATGCAATCCCCGTCGCCATATTGGGTTTGAGATGACAAAATTTTACATGCCTCCTCGGGATTTCCACAATCCGCTAATGAGGAATGATGTAATAATTTAGTTCGTAATTCGCTTGCTGTAATCTTTAGACCTAATAATTTTATTAACGAGTAGAATACATAATTTCCTGGTGGATAACTCGGGATATCCTCATCGTGATATAATTGCAATTCGGGTTGTGCACATTGTTTATGCACCGTATACATGCATTGTTTGTTTATTATTTCATTTATTTGTTCTGAGGTGAGAGGTTCTTCTCCACATGGTTCTCCTCCCGGGTCTACAGCAGGTGTTATTTCCATCGGTTCAAGTGTCAGATGCGTGGATTCTTTATTACTTTTAGATTTTTCCGCCGACTCTTCGTTCGTATCATCAATCGATGGAAGGGGAATAGACCTAGGGTCGGGTTCTTGTGGCAGATTTATCTTTGCTTGTGCATCGCAAGGACCCATGCTGTCATCGCTAGTTATGGTTGGTGTAATATAATAATAATCTTTACGGGGTTTGTAAGCACGTAAACTCTTACTCAGCTCCTGCCCCGAGTCTTGTGTCGACACACGATCGTATGCTGCGTGCGGATAACTTTCGCTACTGTCTGATTCTGTTGCAATCTTGTTGTTAATTTTCTCGTTACCTTCCTTGATTTGATTGTTGTCCTCCCATATATTTATTAGTAAACCCGTTTTTCCATGGTCCTGTTGCTCCTCTACGTCGACTGTAAATCGGGCTTTCTTTTTCCCGTCCGACTTGGGTAATGTATTACGCCGATCGTGTAACGGAGAGTTAAACGTGGGTGTGAATGCGAAGGTATTTTCAAATACGGAGGACCAATTTCTCAAGGGTGGTTCTATAAGTTGCTCAGATGTGGCCGTTAAAGCGTCAATATTTGATCTCGTCTTTTCCTTCTGCGGTGTCTCCGTTCTATTATCTTGATATAGGCGAGAATCCAGGGCACCTTCCTTTCGTGCGGGCACTTCCTTGGAGTTGTCTTCATTCCCAAATAACGACTCGTCGCCCGATGAATTTCCCAAACTAGTATCGCTAGGGTTACCGACGTCTTCAGCGGTTTGCCCGAACAGCTGTTTTTTATGTAGAGTGTGCTTATGGATCGGACTATCCTTTCTCCTAAATTCTACTTCCTCAAATTTGTTCTTCGGTGTGCTCACCGCGGGGACTTCCTTTCGCATATTGTCACTTTTATGTAAGTAAGCAAGCGGGTTATCTGTCTCTGCTTGACTTAGTACGGGTTCTACTTCCATGTCCACTATTGTTTCGGATAGTTTCTGTGCTATAGGGTATCGGGTGTCTTTTTTTTCGTCTCAAGTCGCTTGGTATATTTCCGCTTTCTTCTTCCTTGATTTTTCGAACCTCCACTCCATTCATCCTCTATATCAGAAGAGGGGCAATTATCCGAAGAAGAAGAGTCGATCCTATTGGCTATTTTGCATTCTCGCGGATTGCCTGAATTTCCTGAGCCCGACGTAGAACGATGGTTATCTGAGCCTTCGACTTCCATGGCTGTCTTCGGTTGCTCACATGTTCTTTTCTTTGACCGAGTGAAATATAAGATTTGTGAGGGCGGCTCGTCTTCTACGTAATTGACTTCCTTCTCGTGCCTGTCAGCAAGATCATATAACTCCACTTTCGGACGTACGGGATTTTCCTCGCCTTCTTTCAGAATCGGATTTCGAGACAGTGCGTCAGCATGAGCATTTCTTGGCCCTGGACGATATACTACGTCGAATTCATATCCGCGCAGTTGAGCCTTGAGACGATTAAAACGTAGGTCAGGTTTCTTGGTATTGTGGAAATGCTTAAGTGGCCATGATCTGTGACTACCGTGAATTTCTTACCATAGAGAAAGTGGCGAAACTGATCCCGTGCGAAAACAACAGCGAGTAATTCTCTGCCGTACGTAGAATATCTCAATTCTGGCCCTCTCAAACATCTAGAAGCATATGCACATGGTTAGTCGCTACCTACGGCTCCCTGGCTGAGGATTGCTCTGATCGCGTAATCCGACGCATCCGTCATTACTATGAACTCTTTATTATAGTCTGGCGCCGTCATGACAGGCTCACTGCACAATGCATTACGCAATTGTTCAAATGCTTGCTGTTGCTCTTCGCCCCATTCAAAGTTCTGATTTCGCCGTAAAAGCTTTGATAATGACATAGCAATCTTTGCAAAATTCTTGACAAATCGTCTATAATAGCTAGCTAGACCTAGAAATTTGTTTGACTTTCTTTGAATTAGTTGGGACTGGATATCTCTTTACCGCTGCAATTTTGCGTGGATCTGGGCAATTTTACCGCCTCCCGCTAAATGGCCTAGAAAACTTGCTTCTCTCTGTAAAAATTGACATTTGCTAGCCTCGATTGTGAGGTTAGCGTCGTCTAGCCGTTTCATCAACCATCTGAATTTTTGCCCGTACTCCGCGAGGTCTTTTGTGAATATAATTATGTCATCTAAGTAAACGTACAACTCAATCCTTTGTACACCAGCTAGCGCTAAGTCCATTAAATTCTGAAACGTACATTACGCGTTACGTAATCCCATTCCCATACGGACATATTCATAATGACCATATGGCCCTGAAAAGGCGGTCTTTTCGCGTCTTCACGATTCATATTAATCTGATAAAACCCGGTTTTGAGATCGATGGCTGTTCTATAATTTGCTGAATCTACACTGTCTATAATATCTATTGCTATGGGTAACAAGTACTATTGCCGATTGTTATCTCATTTAATTGACGAAAATCTGTAACTAACCTCCACCTCTTATTTACAAATTTGTCGGGTTTCTTCGGCACTATCCACATGGGACTAGAATATTGGCTGTCAGACGGCTTAATTATACCTGTATCTAATAACTCCGAAATTTGACGCTGCATTTCGTCTTTTATGGCGGGCGGGTGTCTGTATCTCTTAACTCGTACTGGGACATCTGTAGTGGTCTCGATTCTATGTTCTACTAAATTCGTGGCTTTCAGTTTCTCTCTCGGCAGACCGAATAAATGTGAGTGTTCACTAATTAATTCCTTAAAATGCGCGATTTCTTCCTCATTTAATTTTTCTAACGTACGCGAATCAAGTTCCTTAAATACTAGTTCTGCTCTATCGGCAGTTTCCTCACTGAAAATTTTTAATACATTAACTCTTCCAACTACATTCTCCTCCTCGGCATCAAACACTTCATCTTTCTCCGGCATAGTTTCACGCGGCTCTATCTCTACTTCTGGCGGATTAACAACTACTTCCTCATCATTAGTATTTTAACACAAGGCATAGGCCCTTCCATTCCGATTTTCTGCTACAAAATTCCCAAATAAAATTCCCGATCCTATCTGTTGGAGCGGTACAAACCCTACTTCTTCACTATTCGTAACATGCGCATAAATAACTTGTCTCGCGTGAGGAGGAATAACAAAACATTCGTCCTGAACAAACGGTACAACTAATCGACAAAACTTTAAACACTTTTACGCGGCATTAACTTGTCCGCCATATTCCACAAAAACTTCCCATCCGAGCAATCCGTCAGTATCTATAAGAAAATTATCCAGTACAATATGTACCTCATAACAGCCCACTTAAATTTAAATCAACCCTACCTAGCGTTACGCACTCGCCAGGGGTTACGCCATTAATGCCACTTACCAGCCAGACCAACTTATGAGAGCGTTCTAACCTTGAATATCAGGTAAATACAGGACAGATGTTGACCGATGCGCCGGCAGTGATCATGAGGAATCAACCACCCGATCGGAGCAGCGCTCGCCACAAGCAGATGAAATATTATTGTCAAAAAAAAATATATATATATATATAATAATTAAAAAATATATATTTGTAATCATTAACTTTTGCAAGAGAGATCATAGGTAGAATTGTAATTTGAGGAACACATGCACTACTCACAAACACCACGCTACTCGCACGCACATTTGTAACAAGAACACCAGAACATTAGCAAACACGCTTACCTTATAATGATACACCTATGACGTGTAGGTTAGTCGATCAATTCATTTAGTACTTATAGTTTTATATTCTCGGCCTTAAAGGCCACTTTAGGTTAGATAGTAGGGAGTCAAGTTACCATCATCGCTCACATTATCGGGTGATTAATTTTTTTACCGTTCAATAATAACCGCAGTTAACGTTCAGATACGGTGATTATATTAAGTTTTGTAACAAGAGCAGCAAGGAACCTAGAAAAATCAAAATTTTTTTTAAACTTCACGGGATAAACATAGAATTTTTTTTACTTTTACGGTATACGCTTGCGCGTAGATGATCGCACAGGGGCGCGATCCCGCGGCTTCGGACGTGTTACGGATACATACATCCTAGTTTAGCTATCGCTAGATTATAGCAGTATATAACTCGGTTAGCAACACCCACGTGCATACGCAGAATATAGCTTTTTCGACCGCGCAT
>JAPYZA010013888.1:0-10004 GCA_030522685.1 Eupelmus azureus | reverse complement strand
AAAAAACAAAAAAAAATATAAAAACATGAAAATGCACTTCAAATCTTAAATTGTATAAAAAAATACGAACAATTAAATTATTACATATCAAATAGAAATCTGTTCTTTTAAATGGATTTTTTACTATGCCATTTATAAACTTTTAACATTTTCTTGTTTTTCTGATAATTAATCAAAATTCATTTGAAGATTTTTTTTTAACTTCACGAACATTATTCTCGAACATTATTTTTATATTAATGGTGATTGATGTCTTTTCTGAAAACCTACTTTTGGTTTAAACTTAAATGAAAAATATGCACGTAACAGGCGTATTCAGAGGCTATTATTTTATGTCTTAGCAGAAATCTATTTGATGCTATAATAAAAAAAATGTTCTGAAGTTTACTAGATTTATTTAATATGTATAACACTGTTTTAAAATTTTACAAAAAAATAAAAATTATAAAAATATAGTTACGATTGAATTATTTTCTTTTGATAAGGTAACTCATTGGCAAAGTCCGAAATTCCACGCATACTTTCCTACAGCACAATCGTATCCTGCCATCGTCGCAGATATGCTAAGCGGTGCAATAGCTTGCATAGGATTTACCTGGGTAAATATACGTTTGTATTTTGTGCATAATTTTTAATCATCCTACATACAAATATTTTATAAGAATATTGTAATTTTTAGATAGCAAGTCCTGCCTGTACGGAACTTGAAGTCATAATGCTTGATTGGTTGGGGAAAATGATCGATCTGCCAAAAGAATTTTTAGCCTGCAGTGGAGGCAAAGGAGGAGGTGTAATTCAGGTAATTAATTTATAGAAATTATTCTAAGTGTTGAAACTCTGTACGATTAAAAATGAATGATCATTTTAATATAATTTTAAATATTAAAATTTAAAAATAATCCACTCAATTTAGAGTATATAAAATTAAGCAAAAGAGCTTACCGGATATTATTTTTCTTGTCTAATCGTTTGCTCGTTCTTAAATCTACTGGGGATAACTCTTCAACTTTTTCACGAAAACATTTACTTTTTTAGTTATAGCGGAAATACTGATAAGAACAGAGATGTCCGTTAAACAGATGACTTTTATTGTTCGTGACAAGCAATTCGATAATCTTACTTAATTCTAGATCCAGTCAAACAATAAAATTATATCCTTAATTAAAAGAAAATTGTCTTATTATGAACTTGTATGTAAATCCATTTTTTAATAATAACTCTCCGATCTTTTTTGATAAGTTCACTGAAATAAACACACTTTTAATTGAGTTTATTTAACCTTATTTCAACTTCTTCGATCAAGATACATTCTTAAGTATTAAACTGTTAATTTCACAAAATCATAAAAAATTTATTTATCTAATTATGTTGTTTTATTAATTTGATAATTATTTGCGAAGATACCAAGGTTTGTTTTGTGTGCAACTTCACGATTCTTTTTTGTAGTAACCTTATTAAGCACTGCATTACATTTATATAGTGATCAATCACTATATAGATATCGAATAATTTTTTAAATATTCTTAAAACAAATATTTTTTAATATATTTATTTTTAAATAAGTACAATTCTCTTATTATTTAAATGAAATTAAAAATAAAAACCAGAGCGATGGTTAAATCTGCTCTTGTTCCATTTTCTAAGCTCTTAAAGTAACACGTGCGTTTTACTACTTTACGAAAAAAGGTATATTTTATTGTTATGAGCATCATTATATTCATATTTAGTGCCGTAATGAAGTAGCTAAGTGTTAAATACCAACTCGTTTTCTCCGATCTTGCGTAAAGCTTCAAACATTAAATCCTCAATTTCTGAAAAATGTGATAAAAAGAACATAACCAATTAAGTACTTACTTTACAATTAAGTACTACACTTTGAGCGTAAATTCTAATCCGTATAAAATTTTAATCTAAATTTAGTTATTTAAAACAATTTTTATATTTAAAGGGAACGGCGAGTGAAGCAACCTTAGTAGCACTTCTAGGAGCTAAAGTTAAGAAAATCAAACAAGTAAAAGAGCAGCACCCCGAATGGGCGGAGAACGAAATCGTTGGAAAATTAGTTGCTTATGGCTCGGGTAAGTTGATTTCTGCAATCAAGAAATTCATTACTTTCGTAATACAAATTTACCTGGATTTGGACATTATTCTGGTTTCTAGATAGCTTACAGCAATTTTTAAATTTCTTTTTTCAAAGGCGGTTTTTCCTCTTTTTATAAATGAGTAATTTGCATAAAAATTACATCCAACCTCGAACAACTTTAAACATTCTAACACCTAATTGTCTATAAAAACCTCAAATTTACAACTGGCATCAACATTACGCTTCATCAAAACAGCAATCGACCAATAAACTCACATCTCAATTCACCAACGCAAAAAACAATAAGCATTCACCAACACCCACCCTCAAAATAAAACCTACTCAATTACTCCCGCAGCCATCCTGAAAAGCACCTCGGGATCGACGGGTGTCAAATCCACTTCCACTTCCGGCGCTGAACATTTTAAACCTATACACGTACAAGAAGTGGGGGGGGGGGGCAAAAGTTAGGTGGTCCTCGGAAAAGGTAAAGGGAGCACGGCGGCTCTGGGGCCGGGGGATCGCGCCGCGCGACTGTGACGTTGAAGCACTTCATCAAGCAGCACTTTATCGCCATGGCAACGCGTAATAACCACTCGAGTTACCCGAGATCCGCTGCGCGACTATAGCCCACCCCACTCGGCTCCTTCTCTCTGCTCTGCGTTGAGAATCGGAAAAGTTATACGGGCGGGGGTGGCGTACGTTTACTGATTTTCAACGAGGCCGCTTCGTTTATCCTTCATTTTTCTGATAATGCCTGATGGATGGCGGCCGCTTGTCTTTGTTCTGGGTGGATGCGTTTCTTTCCTGAGTCTTGTTCTCTTGGGAGTGGTGATAGGGATGCTGGAGCGTTACGGGGGCTCTGTGAATTTTTTTTCTTTTTATTAGTTGCGTAATCTTTTAAGGAGGTGGGTGGGGGGATGGAGAGGAATTCGAGGGGTTTGAGAGGACTTTGTGTTGGAGGAATGCATTTTTATTGGTGTTTACTATTGATTTGCATTGATGTATTTGGATCTGAATGGTAGATTTATACGAGGTTTGAAATGTAGAATAAAATGCGAGATAATTATTAATTTTATTTATTTGCTTATTGCTACTTATTATTTAATGTAATAAAATTAACGAAACAAATTTAGTAATAACAATATTTACTCAAGTTTTTCTTTCTGCTACAGCACATTACATAATTACTATATATCGTAGGTAATCAAATATAAAGAAATATTTTTAAAACTAATTAGATACTTAATTGATTAATTAAATTTAATTATTAATTGCAATGGAAATGTAATTATTTTGTAGGCAAATGGTTACACGATATTAATATTCAAAAAGAGCTTATAAATTTAAATTACTCTGAAAACACTTCTGTCGATAATTTCACTCAAATATTCAAGCTGAAAATTTAAATTTTTTAAATTCAATATCGATTAATTTAAATTTCAATGTTTTAATTTAGTCTTTTAATATTAAAAATGTAATATTAATTAATTTAACTTATAACTTTTAATTTAGCCCAGGCTCACAGCTCGGTAGAGCGCGCTGGACTTTTGGGAGGCGTCCAATTCAGGCTCCTCGAAACGGACTCGAAACACCAACTCCGTGGAGAGACACTTGCGGACGCAATCCGAGCTGACAAAGAGAAGGGCCTCATTCCCTTTTACGTAAGAGTTTAATTATTTTTAAAATAATTTCATATTTTAATCAAGTGCTTAAATCACAGTGATAATGTGTTGGATTTTAAAATAGGCTGTCGCCACTTTGGGAACTACCTGCTCGTGCACGTTTGATCGGCTTGACGAAATGGGACCGATTTGTAACAGCGAGGAAATCTGGCTGCACGTAGATGCTGCTTACGCTGGTTAGTATTTGGCTATTATTTATTAGAATAAAAATTTTTGTTTAGAATTTTTTATTTTTACATCGAAACTCTGAATTATTAAAAATGAAACTTTTATTATTATTTGAATGTACTTTTTTAATAATTGCTCCCATATAATCTTTTAATTTGTTTATGTATTTATAAATTTATTTTAAATATTCTACTATCAATGTACAAATTACAGGTTCGTCATTTATTTGCCCGGAATTCCGCTACCTAATGAAGGGTGTAGAGAGAGCAGACTCTTTCAATTTCAACCCTCACAAGTGGATGTTGGTGAATTTCGATTGTTCGCCCCTATGGCTGAAAGACCCTCTTTATGTAGTAAATGCATTTAACGTGGACCCTCTGTATTTGAAACACGATATGCAGGGATCTGCCCCAGATTACAGAGTGAGTTTGCATTTATTACAGTATTTGTAAAGGAATTTTGCATTCAATTTTTACTATAATAAAGCAAAGAAACTGTTTTTGATATAATAATGTATATACTTCAATAATGTATTTTATTGACAAAACAATTCTTCTTTGTAGCATTGGCAAATTCCATTAGGAAGACGGTTTCGATCCCTGAAGTTGTGGTTCGTTCTGCGAATTTACGGAGTGGAGAATCTACAAAAATACATAAGAAATCACGTAGCTTTGGCTCATGAATTCGAATCGCTGGTTCTATCGGATCCTCGCTTCGAGATCGTCGAAGAAGTTACCCTTGGCCTGGTTTGTTTCAGATTAAAGGTAAATTGTTTTAAGGATTCAAATTTTCTTTTTTTATTTTAAAGCCTTGTCATACTTACAGGGACACGTTAAAATAAGTACAAAAGTATAAGCCTTGTAACATAAAATTACTTTCGGGAATTTTTTTTAAACCTTTTTACGAATATGTCATGATAAGATAATTTATAATGAAAACTAATTATTTTGCCGAGATTATTTTAAATTTTTCAATACGAGTTATTCTACTATTACACTTTTATCAAAGTTTCTATAAAATATTTTATCTTAATGACAGTTTGTAGACAACAAAATATCGTCAATTAATTAATTTAAACAATCCTTCTCTAATAAACCATCACTCTAAATCTACCCCAAACCAAAACCCAAAATCTAAAACTCAATAAATTCCTCAGGGCACAAACGAACGAAACGAGGCCCTCCTAAAGCGCATCAACGGCGCCGGCAACATCCACCTGGTGCCCTCCAAGATCTCCGACTGCTTCTTCCTGCGTTTAGCCATCTGCTCGCGCTTCTCCGAGAGCAAAGACATCCAGTATTCCTGGCGCGAGGTCAAGCTCAGAGCCGACGAGCTGCTCGCCGATGAGCAGTCCATTGCCAAGTGATGGCGCGCCCGGGTGACACGTAGCTGCCGGGCCATTGCCCCGGTTGCCTGCAATCAGTCCTAAGGGCCACTGGATCTCAAGACTATATACTATTATACTCACTTCCTACCCTCTCTGTCTGGCGCTGGCTATTTGCGGCGCTGATTCCGAACCGAGATAAAAATATATGTGTATGTCGCTGGGGCTAAGGGCCGGGCGAGTGTAGTTTGCCAAGTGCGCGCTGGCTTTGGCTTTTTTGGGATGTTGACTGGTGTGGTTGGGTGTGGAGTGTTGTTTGTTTGGAGGGAAGTTTGGTAGATTTGGTAGTGTCGGTGAGAGTTTGATTGGATTGGAAGTTTTTTGAATCTGGAAAGTTTGAAGGGTTGAGTTTTTGAATTGAGTATTACATTTTTTTTGCTCAGTGCAGGAAAGTGAATTCGCTGCTTTCTTGTTTTTGAATTGTTTTCTAAAGATATTTACTTGAACTTATTTGAAGTTTTAATCAGTTTTTCACTATTAAGGTGGTATTAAACCCCTTTTTTTATTGTCAGGAATCCGAAAACTCGATTCCTTTTTTTTAGTGTGATTTTCAATTATTACAAACTTTTTCATTGTCAAACTTCTGCTGTTTTACATAATTAGGTAAAGCAACTTTCAGGCAAGATACTTTTAGAAATTTAAAAATTGAATTTTAAAAATCGCCTCCCGCTTTCCAGATAACGAGCAGGATTTCACATCACCTTAAAAAACTTTCAAGCTCGCTTCAAACCTTCAGAATCAGTCTCGAAAGTTTCCAGACAATGAGTTTTCTGGCTAGCTCTACAGCTTTGCGCAACGAGTTTTACGAAAGCGACACTGTCTTTGCCAACCGAACCATTCCGTGAAAAAACTTTAAAATCACAAAAACAAAAAACTTGCCGCAAAAAAAGACTGCAATATTCCTTTCCAACCGCAGTTGCAACGAAGACAAAAGAATCGACACTTGTTAAACTACACACCAAAAAAAAAACAAAAAAAAATATCGTAGTCGTGTTGTAGATTTCTTCCATGTACAAACCTTGTTGTAAAAACTTACGCTCTCCGAGAGCAGCGATTATTTCATCGCAACCGAACCACTTTGAAAAATCCCTCCAGACTTTTCTTTGCTAACAAAAAAAAGAGAAAAAAGCAATCAAGTATTCGAGTCCCGCGCTTGTACCGAAAAAAAAACAAAACCACCCTCCTCTAATTAATCCGTGTATCGCGCGCGGGCTAAGCTGGCGAAAATTTCTGCTAGCTGACCCGACGCGCGGCGTGCTGCAGCTGGGACAATAATAGATTTAGAATTTAGAAGTTATATACTCAGTCCGAGGGCGCGTTAAGCCGGCTACGCGGGCATAGTGTGAAACAATCAAGTATTATTAAACGGGACCAACGGGATGATTATATATTTTGAAAGAGACGTACACCAATTGTTGAATTTTTTCTCGGTAGCGTCGAGATTTTGCTTTTTTTTTAATGCTAGCTTCTCGTTTTGTTACTTTCGGTTTAGTTTAAAATGGATGTGCGTAGTTCTGTAAATGTATTGTGACAAATTATGCATATCGAGCGGAGGATGTGACAGCACATATCGAGAGTCTTGTTTTATTAAGCGTATTAGCTGTTTGTAAAATATATATATACATATGTGAACTTTATTTTAGGTATGCGAGTATTCGTTGTACAAAAATCAATGAAAGTATTGTTATGTCATTGAAATAAGAGGGTAAACGTAAAATTATAATAATTGTTGTCGCACAAATGTTATATTGTCTATGATTAATTTCAAGAGCTTTTGATATACTTATACATTTGGTTGCCGTGCGTATACAAGCATTACTTTTATGAACAAAATATGCAACGCTAAGCGATTGATATGTACAGTGTGTATTGACTGTGAAGAGTATTGTTAATGAAAGTTATTATGCTCAACTGCAGATCGACCAATTTTGATTAATTTGGAAGCAGAAAAGCATATATTGTGTAAATTATAATAAAGTTATGACATAAAATAATACACTTAAGTATTTTTTACTTTTATGTTTTATTTTAATTTAAGTAATTATAAAAAAAATGAAAAGTAATTCATTATGAGCAAACAATGTAAAAATAATAGTTGAATATCAACAAAAATCTTCTTCAAAATGAAAAATTATAAAGAGCTTATAAAGAAAAGCAGATAATACTTTTATGCAGCAAAAATCAATTTTATGTTTTGTAAGTAGTTTCCTCTTTTCTTAAAAGAAAAGCTTACCTAGGAGGATCGAAATCTTTGTAGAATCTAAGTAGTTAGAAAGATTTTGATAAAGGCTAGATAGTTTTCCATTAAGATTCTATAAAATCAACTTTCTTCAATAAAAAGGCAAGTATTAAAAATACTGTCGTGTCAGCAATATCTCAGAAAAAGCTACAAACAGCAATCTAAACTTCAAATAGCGCTTTTTAATTTATGATTTTTATTCTCTATATAAACCGTACTTATAAAACTTTTCACTTTTCCACGTCACATTCACTTTCTAAAAAGAAGGGACAGTATATTTGCATAGAAATGACAAAATAAAATGCGGTCTAAGGTGAAAAAGCGGGGAGAAAAAATAAATTACAGATTCTAGGAATCACATAGTTCTGTACATAATCGGTGGTCCTATCATGGACATTTCGGACATGGCTCTGGCATTTTTTTGGGCGGACCACCGTAGCGTTTGGTCAGTTGAATTATCCGATCAGCCTCGCGAATGCCGCTTAATCGCGCGCCGTGAACTGTGCTGTAGTGGCCTGGTATCGTCGCCTCGCCGGCGAACAGTAATATTGGTGCGACTGGCTCGCATGATCCTGATTAAAATATTGAATTGTGGTTAGTCTTTATTCGATGATTGTTCGTCTGTAGAGAAGAGTATTATTAGAGATAAATTATCGCCTTGAGATTTCAAAGTAAGTCAATGACAAATGTGGAAGAAATAACATTATGTAACTGTTTATTTTTACAACGCAGTATTGCTTTGGTATTGTCTAATAGGTTATCAATACTTAGTTTTTTTTCAGTATTTTTACGATATTACCATAAAGCATGAGAAATTACTGATTTATAGATGTTTAGTAGTTAGATTAATAATTGATCGTTATGTTAAATGCAGTACAAATTACTGACCCCATTTATAAACTATGTACTTCATAACATGCTACTGTATAATAACAGAAAAATTAGTTTTAATTTTTTACTATGATTTTTTTAAGACAACTCAGTAGTTTAAGGACAAAGTTTCAGAAAAAGGCAGAATTCATCGAACTAAGATGTTGTGTAAATAATTTAATTATCGACGTTTAAATAGCTTGAATACTATCCTCTTCAGGGCTTAAAAATCAAATATGAAAATTTTTTTTAACATTTACTAAACTAAAACTAGAATAAAAAATCCGAAAGCTAACGCCCTAATATTTTAAGTGTTTTCTTTTTAATTTAATAAGCTCTGAAGAGGATAATAATCATTTATCAAAATGACGATAGTAAAATAGTAGGAAAATGATGAAGTTTTCCTTATCAATTTTTAAAACAACTAATATTTTTTATTTAATCAAAGTTTTATAATTGAAAAGTTAAAAGAGTATATAAAATATGATGCAACAGCTATAACTATTTTTAAACCAATATTCATCATAATTTTCATTAAAAGTATACAACTTTTCATTTACAATCCTACGCTTTCAGTTAAAAAAATATGTTATATTTGTTGGTTTCCCTGTTTTTTATAAATATCCAATATTACTAAATTATATATAGTTATACAAATTTACAATCCATCTAAAAATTAAAAAAATTACAAGATCAATAACTAAGTACTTCCTCAACGACCTTTAAGAAAGCATTCCAAACACTAAATTAAAAAAAGCCAGAAGCCCACCGTTTTCCAATGACACACAAACAAACACCAACCATCAACTCTCTGAAAAATCCGAGCGAAGAAGGGGCAACAGTAACACCCGACACTTTCCAAAAACCCGAGCTCCGAAACTCGGCCCGACAACTTTCCTTAATTCCCCCAACACCAAACCCAGAAATACCTGGCAGCGGACTGGCGAGATCGCACTGGTGTCCAACTGTGCTCTCCATGGCCATGTAACTGTAGGAGCCGGCGAAGTACTGGTCCATGCACCATTTGCTGCGCAGCAGGTTGCTCGGGTAGGGCAGGGTCGGATCGCCGGTAAACTGGCGCAGCAGCCGGGTCACCGAGTCAACGACTTCTTCGTCCGAGCTGAGCTCCATGTCGGCGGCCTCGCGGCCGCACACCCAGCCGCACAGCACATGCTGAGAGCCGGCCAGCTCCTCGATCATCGAGATGCCTGAGGGGGTATTGGATGCGTTAGTTTGGAAGATGGGTTTTGGGTGATGCAATGTTTGGAGGAGATTGAGGAGCTGGGTTTGGAGAAATCAAAGGGCTTGGTTGTTAGGAAAAGTTGAGCTGAGCTGGCGTGAATGTCGATTTAGTGATGATTAGTTTACTTTGTTTATAAGTGACTTGAAGTAAATTTACTTAATTAAGCAACTAGTTGTCGATACGAATAATTTAATTAGGTTGTGAAAATTACTTTTAAAATGAGTTTACATATGATTGAAAACTTTTACAATTATCAATTTTATGGCCAGTAAAAATGTAAAAGTGGAATTCCAAACAGGCATTCACACTTTCTTGAATTAAGTAGATACCGG
>JAPYZA010013860.1:0-15271 GCA_030522685.1 Eupelmus azureus | reverse complement strand
TGATAAAAAATCTCATTTCATTTTGGCATTGAAACCAAAAAAGTCACAGAAACACGTAACCTCAATTAATCCTTTCAAAAATATCATTCCAGTCTCGACATTCATCATCGCTATATTCACCCTGAAATACCTGCTGCAGCTATCCCTACCGTTCGCCAGCCTCGAGTTCCTCCGCATGCTAACCAGCTCACCCACCTTAGAAAAACCCTGCTCCAGCTCGTCCTGTCGCATTTTATTCCTAACCACGCTAATCCTAACCATGATCACCAACTTGTTCTTCCAAAGCCGACTGAGCTCGATCAACGTCGTACCCAGCAGCAACCCGACCATCGACACCGTAGACGACCTACTGCGCTCAGACCTCAGGATCCACGGTACCATCAGCTACAACGAGCTACTTTCGGGCTTCAAACTCGACGATCGCTATCAGCTAAGCGAGTATCCCTTCTGCGTGGACATGCTGAGCAGGGGCGAGCGCGTTGCTTGTATACCTGGCTGCATCGAGGCTAGGTTCGCGGTTTATGAGAGCGAGCTGTTTCACATTTCGAAGAAGGAGCTTAGGGAATTTTTTATGTCTTTTTCGGTGAGGGAGGACTGGCCGCTGTTTGGGAGGTTTAACCAGCTGCTGAGGAGGATGAGCGAGGCGGGAATTGTTAGGTTGTTTAGGTTGCGCGAGACTAGGTTTTTTATGCATGATCCGGACGGTGGGAGTAAGGTTAAGAGGATTGATGTAGGGGATATGAGATTTGGCTTTGTTGTTTTGTTTGCAGGACTGCTTTCGGGATTGTGCGTGCTTTTTATTGAAATTGTTATTAACAGGATTGTAATGAAATTTAAGTTTTGATCTAAAGGAAAGTTGTTCTATGAAATCTCGCATAGCAATTCTTTTTTTGAACAATCATTATTAAATCCCAAAACTACTTTTTTTCAAGTTAATAGTCTAATTCAAAGTTTTCAGAAGAGTAAAAAAATTAGATCAATTATGATATGGTCAAATGATAATCATTATCGAATTATTTTAATTAATCAATCACAATATTCAGTATATGTTAACGATAAAAAAAAACATTTTTTTTAGTAATAAATTCCATAAAGCCTTAAATCTAAATTAAATTTCTTAGATTAAAATTAAAAAAAATTAAATTTCTTAGATTTTTTTTTCTAATTAATGAGTTATATTGATTTTAGAATCTTCAATTTGATAGGTGTAGAAAACGAACGCTTTGAATCGGTATAAAAGTGAGTAACATATAAGACTGCCTTAAAAGTACCTTTTTGACGAAAAATTCCGTACGCAAAACTCGTACACACGCACACTCGAAAAAGTGTGTCTATTAAAACAAGATTTATGCAAGTCGTATGAGAAAATTGTTTTTAAACACTGCGTTTAAAGTAGATACTTTATTACGCCCTACCGATGGATAATAAAGTGTGTAAAGAGTCGTACATACACCATAGGAGTAAATTAAGAATACCTCAAATCGTATGAAAATTGTTATCCGAACAGAAGGCAATATTCTTTACTTTTCCTCTCTATAGGTGCCTAAACTATTCCGGGAATAAATAAAGAAAGCTTCAGATTTCTTCACATGCTTATCGCCCTCGGCTTCGCCTCGGACCGTTTTCATGTGATCTGGAGCATTTTTTATTTTAATTATTGTTGGAGTTGACATTCGTATTATTCTTTTGTTTAAAAATTGGAGTGGGAAATTGATCTTTGACGAACGAATGATGTTGCTAGCAATTTATTTAGTCGACGTTTCGGGAGATTTTCAACTCCCCTGCTCAAGACTATTAATAAATTAGCTGAACATATCACGTCTCACATTCTGTATTACAATAAAAATTCTTTTTTTTAACATCATGGTGTTCATTTATTAAAAATGGCGTAACGCGAATGTATTGTAAAGGTGGCGTGGCGAGAGGCCATTGCCAGCGGCTAACCTTAGTATAACTTAGTATGACTTTTATTTCCCTGCCTAAGTAAGTAATATATTAGTTCGATATACTCAGGAGAGAAAGTGATTTCAATCTCGTGTCAATTTTTCACTTAGCTTGTGCTCGTCGATACGAGGTTAAAATCACTTTCTCGCACTTGCATCGAAGACTGCTATTGTCTTTACGAAATAAAATGTAGCTTTTTAGTAAACTGGGCGTATTTTATTGATAACTACCGACGCAAGAAACTAAAGCGTGATGTGCGAGCTGATAAGCTGTGTGCGAAAGTGAGGTCTGTTCGTCTCTTACGGATGCTTGGCTGTGCATGCGGAAGTAGCGAGTAGAAATTACGTGTTACTATTTCATGATGACGCTTCTCCTTATTTGTAATTTGTTCATATTGTATTTTGAATTACTACTGTTTATTAAAACTGCAGATTAATTGTTCTCGTTAAATCTAAAGTGAAAATTTCACATATTGAGTGTGTGACAATATTCATTAAGTATATAAGATAAAAATTAAAAATTTGCGTACGTATTTATCATGTATTATAAGCATAGAAATTCACTTTTTTACACACTGTGCATTATTTAGTGAATACTTTACTAACTCCCTGCAGGCAGTAAAGCATCAAATATAAAGTAAAAAAAATGTACCAAATACACTATAAAATGCAAAAAAACGTATATCTACCACAGGAGTAAATAAAGAATGCATTAAATCACATGTTAATTATATATAATTTACATGCAATCTGAGAAATGCTTAAGTTTTCCTCCCAAGGAGCATAATCTATTGTATTCGATGTGTAATAAGAAGTCTTTGCGTATAAAAGATGATGCGTACATCATGCGTCATTACATGCACCTATATCCATAAAAAACAATGATTATTATAAAATAAAGGAGAATTTATAATGCTTTTTGAAGGGTATATGAATTTTCATATATTGTTTCTGCATTATTATTTTCGTATATAATTTTGGTATATGTGTTTCTGAATTTATGTTGTAAAAGAATCATGTGCCTGAACGTCCCCGCAATATAGTGATCCTGGGATATAAAAATTATTGAATTTCTATCTTTGTCATATAAGTACTACTCCATGAGTAACTATATATTGAAACTTTCAATATGCTTTACAATAGATTTTACATTATCACAGGAGAAAAAACTTTTGAAAATTGGTTGAATTTGTTTTTTTTTTTGGACTTCGTATAGTGTATAGGCAGTCATTCTGCCTATTATTCAGTAAATTTGACACGCGATTTTCCCCTTACAAAGCATTTTTTTTATAAAGAAATTCAGGATATCAATATGCTTTTACCCTCAGTATGCTTGCGCAGCAGGCTTGGTTCTGTGTTTCATTCTAGGGTAGGGTTATTTTTTTAGTGAATAATTATATTGAGCGCTAGAAAGTGCCGCAGATACAAAATTCTGCCTTTATTGTAACAATTTATTATCCTACAATAAAATCAATTGATACTTTTTTGGAAAATCAAACAAAATGATAGAAAAGATTTAAAGGAGAGTTTATTAAAATGAATATAAAAAATTTTAAATTTCATTAATTGATCATATTTGGATACTAAAAAACGATGTTCTTTTTTAGTTAGATGTATTTATGTAAATTTAAATAATCGAGGTTTAAATAAAAATAGATAAGACTTTGAAAAAATAAACTTTAATAGGATTAATACATAGCAAAATATTTATGATAAATTTCAATCGTAGCCTAATAGCGGTCATCGGACTACATATGTCAAATTCGCATGCGACGTACACAATTTATAGGCTCAAAATATACCTGGAATATATTTTTGATGTCGAAAATAATTTACGACTTATATTAAGTAATAGTAAAAATAAAAATACACAAAAAAAATTACCGAAATCAAACAGATAATTATTTCATTAATTGTTGGCAAATATGTAATTAATTAAAATACAATTTATTAAGATAAAAAATAAACTTATTTTTAAATAAATATTTAAGTTATATTACAAATACTTATTTGAATAAAATCTATTTGTTTTCAGTTTATTTTAAATTAAACCAATTACTATCACATTAAAATTTTTTCCACTATCAGTACATGTTTTTAACCTGTCCACAGAATTTTTATTAAAAATAAGACACTCAAAACAATCTAATCGTAATGTTTGCATACATTCGCTTTAAAAATTCACAAATTTTTAAAATATTAATACGAAGGAGTATACATGATAATTTCTAAATTTTGAATTTAAATAAGACCATTTTCTTTGAGACACTTATTTGTACTTTTTCTTTTTTTGTGTGCTCTTTTGATTCAGATTTTTGACCAAGCTCCTATAAAAATATCCTATAAATTATTATTCTATGAATATCTTATAAATGTCCTATAAACATTTTATAACTGTTTATAATAACTAGATAAATGTAAGACAAAAAAAATAAGACAAAAAATAAGACAAAAAATAAGACAAATAATAAAACGTTTAAATAATCGTAAAAACTAATTTAAAAAAAAATAAGACAAATATTAAAACGTTTAAACTAATCGTAAAAACTAATTTGTTTTTATATGCTTGATAATTGTTTCAGTTTATATTGTTGAATTGTTTTTTCTTACTTTAATAAATATATGTGTACAAACTTTATCATAAGTTCTTTGACACATTTTAGTTTTTGAAATATTTTCTTAATTAAAAAATGATAAAAATTGTAATAAAAGTACTAAATAATAAATAATCATTATCACACAAAATTATTACACTGACATTAACACTGACAATTTATAACAAAAATACCATGAAAAATATTTTATAACAATTAGCATGACTACATTCTTTATTAAATATATTTCAGTCAACTTCATTATAATTTAAATGAATACTTATATATTATTTTTATCATCGAAAAACGACAAGGCGTATACAAAACGACAAAAAGAACTCTCTAATCACAAAAAACAATTGAATATAATAGAGCAAGTATTAAAAATCGTTCTAAAAATAGATAATTTTATTCTCTTGGCACTTCCATTTACTTTAATATTTTCAGTCGATTGTTCGTTATATGTACAAAAACATTTCTGCCAAATTGTCTTTGCTATTTACAATATGAACAATAATGTCAAATTATAAAACTAAGCTTATCATTCCCTACCTCTACGTCAATAAAAACCTAAAAAAAAAGACAATCACGAAACAATTTCAACTCGGTCACAAAATCCTTCGTACAAATTACCACAAAAACAATAAAATCAATTGGAAGAAGTCGACCTCTGAGCTTTAGAAATTCGCATCGGTACTAAGAGGTTCCAATTCTCCCTGCCAACCTGCCCGTTAACCGCATTGGCCGAAGCTCTATTAATCCTCCTCATCCTCGCGTTCTTGGCACTCGTAAACTTGGAGAACTCAAATTCAACTCTAGTCCTGAGGGCCATCAGCCGCCTGAAAGTCTCCAGGTTGATGGAAATCTTCACGCGCCGAAAGTCTTCAAAGTGGAGAAGAAAACCTTTGGAAGGGTCCTCGTTCATCACGTACACCTGCACGTCCATCTCCTGGAATATTATGGCCTTGAATCCGGTGACTAGAAGTCGGCGGATCGTCAAGTCATGCGGGCTCAGCATGTCGAAGCTCTCCTTGCTGATGTCCACGTACTTGACTCTGTCTTTGCGCGACCCGTCCAGGCAGATCAGCCGGCAGGAGAAATTGTTGTCGTCCGGGGAGTAGCAGTCGATTTCGCCGCAGGCTAGGCTTAAGTCGTTTTGATCCGATAGGCTGATTTCGCAGAAATCACGAAGCTTTTTCTGATCCTTGGTCAGGAGATTTGATAAGGCGTTGCCGGGGACTAACTGGCCGTTCAAGCGGTCGCTGGACGCTGAATGCGATCGTCTGAGTGATTGCATGGTTTTTTTAATAATTTTGCCAAAGGTTGATGGATGATCGGTTGGCTGTGTGATGATGATGTTAGTAGTGTGTGTTCCGAGTGGCGATTGCGTTTCTTCAGTCAAATTTCTGAAAATTAAAATTAATTAGTGTTTGACTTCTTGCTTGTGGTCGGTTTAGTTGAGTGAGCGCTTTTCTGTTAATAAGCGCGACACTTTAAGGCGATGTGAGACCCTTTTTGGAAAATCGCGGGAACTGACTTTATTTTCATTTAATTTTCAATTTCTCTAAATTCTAAAATTAAAATGTATATATTAAGCCAAAAAGTAGTACGGTCAAATTTAAGATTTTGTGATAGGGCTTTAAGCTTGTAAAGATAATCTATAAAATTTCGAAAACATTCTGAAGCTTTTAAAAAAGGATTTTAACATTTAACATCGCCTTGAACGAATTTCCATGGATAAAAACTAATTTATTTTAATTTACAGAATCAGTTTCCAGGTATGTTTATTTTAAGTGGTGGAGCACTGTTAAAAGTATAATTTTTGGAACAAATAAAAATTGCATCTTTTATCAACCAAAAAAAAAAAATTTTTTTTCCTGAAAGTATAAGTGTTTAAACAAAAAGTTTATATGAACTGAATTTGAAAAATAAAGGTTGAAGCTAGTCTAAAATTTAAAATTAAAAAAATGATGTTAACTTAAGGTTTAATATTTAAAAAATTATGAAAAAAAGCTTTTATATTGATGAAAAATGTTATTATCGGAATAACGATTTTTCGATCTTCACCGAACTAAGATGTTACTTTTGATTTTGACTTTTTTTTTCTACCGAACGATAGTCATTTTTCGATCTTAAAAAAAGCTTTTACTTAAAATATGAATAATTCAGTGTAGACAAGATAATAAATTTCCTTCTTCATCATAAATTTTCTATAAACAAAATGAAACTATGAACAGCACGCATTAATTCGTCCATTTTAGAATAAAGAATCGATAATTAGGACCAAAATTGTGCTTGTTTAAAATTGAACAGCAAAAGTGTATTTAAATCTCTCTACAGAATACTATACGGGAACCCAAAAATTATGTCGTAAATATTAATTTAAATCAGTTGGATTTTTTTTTTTTCTAAAGATTGTATATTTGACTAGAAGCTAACATTGTCCAATTTTTAGAAAGTTTTACTAATTTTGTTTAAAAATTATAAACAGAAAAATATCAATATCAAAATCGGAACTTACCGTCATTACGGACATATTAATATGAATAATTTTTTTAACAAAATTAGTGGAATTTTTCTGAAAATCAGACAGCATCAGCTTCTAGTAAAACATACAATCTTCAGAAAAAATTTTTTCTACTGATTTAATTTATGTTTATAACAGAATTTTGGGTTCCCGTTTAATATTCTGCGTAGATTATTATCCCACCCTTTCACTTGGCCTTAAAATCTGTTAAATTTTATAATTAATTAATGCATTCTTATTGCTGAACTTTAAAGAAATATAATTTTAGTCCAAATTATAAATTTTTTATTCTAAAGAAAAATGCGAAAAATTAAAGTGGGAATTGTTTCGATGCATTTTCTATCGTCTTATTTAGGGCTTAAACGGTAAAAATTACATGTGTGATTCCAAAACTTTTTGCTTATAGTTCCCCACATTTTTAGAAAAATTTTTTTTTATTTAAAAGAAAATCTTTTTATCTGTCATTGTTTAAGTATTAAAGTAAAAATCGTAGTTAATTTTTACTCTTTTCTAATAACGTTTAAAAACATAAATTGTTCAAAATTTCGTAAACATTATCAGAATTTTTTCAAATTTTGCAAAAACACATCATGCCTTTTATAGCGCTGCCTAGATTCTAATAAAGTATTTTAGAAATAAATCGTAACTAAAAATTATTTAATTCTAAACACCTTTTCGACGGTCGTGACATTTACTTAATTTATAAAAATAAAGAAAATAAAAAATTATCGAGAGAAGTTAAAGCTATAAAATACTTCCAACGAGGTGTATTTGTTCCTCTATAACTAAAACTCTTTTTGTACAACTTTTTTGATCAATTTGATTAAAACTGGTTGACATGGGTGTTAGTAAACAGGCGGGAACGCAGCATATAGGCGGACGATTTTTTTTTATCTGATTTGACTGCTGTAGGCTTTTCGTAGCCCGCGACATCGATGCCACATGCTCGCTTGTTTACTAATATCGTACAGTAATTTTTAGTCGAATTGATTTAAATGTTTGTATACAACTTTTTTTAGATATATAGCCAATTGAATAATTAACTGCAAGAGTAAATGTACATTTTATAATTTTAAATGACTTTTTCCCAACTATACGTTTGGAATGTATTAGAATGCATTGAATATGGCTAAAAAATAAGCGATTTTAATCTTTTTTAATAGATTCTAATCAGCGATTTTCCAAAAGGGTAGATATTTTTAATTTATAATGATTTTGTACTTTTTAAGAGTATCACACTCAATTAAAGTATCTAAAATATAAAGAGTTGATTATCAGTTCTTAACTTATATATCTATACTTAAAGAACAACTATATCAAAACAATAAATAGTGTATATGTACACCTTCAACAAATTACACCCTTACATGAAAAATACATTATCAATACTTTAGAATCATTAATTTAAAACATTACTTACTTTTTTATACCGCTGATATAACTTAAGACCTTAAATATCACAATAACGACAGAACAGAAGAAAACACAGTCTGAAAAAGTACACAAGATCTTCGTCGGCACTCGGGCAATTTCGAACTAAAACTACAAAAGTTTCGGCCAGCGCCCTTATATACCCTCATTCGACTTTAATGTCCACATAGGTATATCATAATTCCAAATTATAACTAGTTCCTTTAAAGTGGAATACGTAGGTAGCGGCACGGGTCGTACCAATAGCCCATTAAGGACACTGTATTACTATTCGCTAACGCAATAACGTCTAGACACGGTTTAGTCCTAATTGTTTCAGGTTGGGACCCACCGAGACTTACTAAATGCAAACACGATGTAGGTATGTGCGTTAGTATGATGGACAAAATAATTTGGCTCAGGTCTAGGTCGTAAACAGGCCACCTTTGGTGCACGGAAAAAAGGAGGGGTGTGAATTGTACAGGAACAAACTTGCACATGTCAAATATGTATCTTGTAAATATTTGTGTATAGATACAAACTTGCACATATCAAATAAGTATCCTGTTGCAAACGTTTCAAGAATAAAGTTTTTTGTACTTCAAACGTATAAACACTTTGCCTCAATGGTTTCGCAATTTCTCCACGTGCATAAGGATAATTTGTAAAAAAAACAGTTCTTTTCAATAAATTGTTAGAAATAAACACGTAGAAAATGCTTTTAAAATTTTTCTAACCATAAATGAATATGAAGGTTAACGCCATTATTCTAATTATTTTATTCTGTTTTTTTAATTATTAAAAGTAAAAGAAAACTCACAAAATTCACGTGAAGACCTATACTTCTGCAGAAACAATAACACAAAGAACACGTATTTTTTCGTATAAAAACGATTTTTCTTACAATAGCTTAATGACAGTAGACGGTTGACTAAAAAAATACTTCGATTCCCAAACGTTTTTCGAAAACTGACCAAAAAAACATACACACATACGTACACACACACACACATCTCACTCACGGGGGCTGACCCCTTAAACCGGCCACACACCAAACTAGCCCACAGATATATATATACATACAACAACACAGTCCGGACTTTCCAGACTGACGGCCAACGACCGTCGGTACCATGACCGGTCAGAGCCAAGCGCTCTCCTATACAATATACCGACGTAGTATTATTGCCCCCTGGGCCGCCAGAGAGCCAGACGTCGCTGGCGCAGCGCGCAGTTAGTACAGTGCGCTCTTTGTGCGTTTATATACATACACAATCGAGCACCAGACAGGATATAAGAGAGACAGAGACAACAGCTCTCTCAGCTGTCTGTGCTCTCAAGACCAGAGCGCATCAGGAAAAATATATCTTCATTACGCGCTCTCTCCTCTTTTCTCTAAAATCGCGCGCTCGTCGACTGTCAGCCAGTGCGGACGACGAATCGGCCTCTGCGCGACAACAACAATACTGCGCGCTACAGCTGAGCGAGCGCGCTCTCTCTCTCTCTCTCTCTCCGCGATATATACACCTTATATACCTATACCTATATATTTGTGTACTATCATCATCTGCGCACACAGCGCCAGTCTAGAGCTCGTCCCCAGTCGTCGCGAGTTCTCGCAGCTCTCTTGGTGTCTCTCAATCTCAGCGAGGGCTCGGGGCGCTAAGCTCGAGCTGCAGCCGTCCAGGAGTCAGCTGATGGGCGGCCCAAGTCCTCGGGGATCGGTAACATGATCGCTGGATGAGTCTCGTCCGGCGGCTGGAAACAGAGAGCGGAACGGAGCAGCCAGCAGCGAAGACAGGCCAGCAGCACCAGCAGCCATGGGCAATTGTCTCAATTGCGTCGGAGGAGGACAGCAGGACAACGCGAACCTCCTGACCAGCGGCTCGGACCCTGCCCTCGGCATCGGCGCCTCCCAGGACACGCTCAGGCCCTCCTTGCCTTACAATGTGATTATTTTCTTTTTTGTCTTTTGTCTCTCTGATCTGCTCTGCTCTCATGGATATGTATATGTCTTCTTGTATCTGTCTCTCTGTCTCTCTCTTGCCTCCCTCTCTCTCTTGCTCTCTGGCTGAGAGGCTGACTCACAGTATATAAGACGGCTTTCTCTTTTTTTCCCCTGTCTGTTTCCTTCTTTCCTTATCGTGCCTCAGACGCAGGCTTTCGTGACATTTAGGAAGATTAGGATGAAGGCACTTTGCAACAATGAATCAATCCTCTGTCGCAACAGTTAGATACGCTCGTTGAGCTTTTGGAAGTGACCTTCAATCGTGTGTGCACAATGATCGCTTGATTTTTCGTTTGACCGTGCACAAAATATTTGCAGGCGTGCTAATAAAAAAATTTTATGTCAGCTGTTTTTGCTGTGAAAATTGTTGTCGTTCCAGTTTCCGATGTAAAAGTGCATTGCAGCTACTTTTTTAATTTAATGCTTTGTTAATTTTTCTGAGAATGTAGAATGAAATATAATTGAACAGTAATCTTCCATGATCTCAGGCTCATCTAATCAAGTGCTATTAATTTCTTTTTAGTTCATGGAAAATTATTATCAAGCTTTATATCCACCTTTTAAGATAATATACTGAAAATTCATAATCCCGTATTGTTTCCTCAATAATTTCCTTCTAAACTGTTTCTATTCTTTTTGGTTTTGCTTTCATGTGGATTATTCCAAGTTATTTATCTACAACTTTTGTAGTTCAAAAACCTTTTTTTAAAAATACAGTTTCATTATATTTACCATGAAATCTTGACATTATTTCCATTTTTATTTTTATTTTAAAATTATATTACATATGCTTAAATTTATAGGAGTTGACTGGCAACTACTACCCAGCACCAATCAGAGAAAGACACTTGCAATCCACAGAAATGGGCATAAGCCGTGGAATTGGAATTGGAGTTGGTCTGGGAACTGGTGGTGGACCAATCATAAATGAAGAAGAACAACAAGTAAGGATGGCCAAACGTATTGGACTGATTCAGCACCTACCTACCAGAGAATTTGATGGTGCCAAGAAAGGGGAGTGTGTTATTTGCATGATGGAGCTAGTGACTGGTGAAGAAGTGCGTTATTTACCATGTATGCACACGTACCATGCTTCATGCATTGATGATTGGTTGCTGCGATCGCTTACTTGCCCAACCTGCATGGAACCAGTGGATGCAGCTCTGATCAATTCGTATCATCCGACCACTTAATGTCAACTAGTGATGTGTGAAAACGGAGTAGCTAATCAATCTTCAAATTAGACCACACAAACTATGAAACTGCTGCAGAATTTTTTGTTGTAAAGAAGGGCTTAATTGTGGTTGACTGCATTTATTGCTGCCTATAAGAAAACACACACAAAAGTGTAAGCACTTTTTAAGAGGGAGTGGTTGTATAACTTAGTGAATTTTGAACATTGCATAGATTCTTTAAATAAATGAATGTTGCACACGTGAAATTTAGCAATTTATAAAATTGCTTAAATCTATGCATATTAGTATGTCGCAAAAAAGTTTGCTTTATAAAATTTATAAAAAATATTTTAAAATTAAAGAGAATAACGAAATTTTTTTAATTTTATGTAGACTCCCTCTTGATAGTAAAAACATAATAGAACTTATGGCGACACAATTTTTTAAAAATCTGTCATTGTCAGATTTTAAACTGGTAACTAAGCTTTGCACAAATTTTTAAATAAATAAAGAAGTAAACAAATTGCAATATAATTATTGATTTGACTGGTGAAAGAAAAAAGTTTATTGAATTGAATGCAAAAAGAGGCTTTTCAAAAACTTTACTTGTGATGGAACTTTTGTCAAAACTTAAAAAAAAACTGTAAATTTAATGTATAACTAATGTGTAAATGTTTATTTGTATCATTTACCTTTTGTAAAAGATACATGTAAACGTATTAGCTACTCTGTAATACAACAATGTTGCCTGTACTTCCAATATAAGCAGTGACAACACGATTGATAAAGTCATTAGTGCTATTTATCAGTTCTTACTTTATTAGCTTAGAATTTAATAACTATTAAATCTCAACTTAATGCATTAAATATTATCAATCTTGTTGCAAAAAGAAAAAAAAATAGGGAATCAAACCAATCAATTTGATTCTTAAAGAAGATAAAACTTTACTTTGGAACAAAAATTGACACTTAGAGGTCTCATTGATAAGTCAAAAATAAAAAAATTTATAATTTTAAAAGACTAACATGTATAATATAAAAAAAAAACTTACTTAGGACGTATATATAAATATATAAATAAATTAAGAAAATGTATGGGAATGATCTAACCCACAAGTCATGCATAGTCGGATATACAAAGTAATTATTTTGATTGACTATAGGTGCATAGCAAAGCTTTAAAAGCTGTGAGAAATAAAATCAGGTTCGGACACGAAAATTCTCAACAGCGTTTGTGTAACATTGAATGTTGCAATGTGATCAATAATTATTTCAAGGGAAATTTTGCACAGGATTATAAATATTATATATATAAATAAATAAGAGTTTAATATTTTGCAATGGCTTGATTTACATGTATAAACATACACATTATATATACAAAGACGTGTGTATGTGTATATAGAAACACAGGTATATGAAAATACTGCGTTTTCTTTTTAAAAATATAATGGGAAGAATGGAGCTGTGACATAGTGATTTATTGACGAAACATATATAAATACACAGTTAGCGATTAATACAAATATATTTAGTAACACGCTGCGTTGTTCTTCGTGAACCAATTTTTTCTGTACTGAGGAGACACATCCAATTTGAGTTACAAGGCTTGTAAATCGACAATTGGGCGTTGAGTATTGAGTATTTTGTAAAAAAAAAGGAAAGAAAATCTGTAATCCACTGAAAAATCAAAGAAATTTCAGTTTGTTATGTATTACCAAAATTATTTTGCAAATACAATTCTTAGAATTCTAAAAGCATTAAGATTTATCATACCATAGAAATATTAATTTTTTTAATTATAAGAAATTACGTTTAGTGTAATGCACCCATTATTGAAATTTGTACAGAATGTTTAACTTAGCTAATAATACTATTTTGATACAATATTGTAAAATTAATGATTAAAAATATATTTAAATTATATTTGTGAGGAAAATTAAATATCATAAATTATTTCCATATTTCATACAAATTGCATGAAAATAATTTCCTTTAAATCGATGTCAATAATTTCTATTTAAATTAAATTAAAAATAAACATCCTGTAGAAATTTCAAATTTTAAATTAAAAGCACTGTTGAATTAAAAAAACAAATAATAAATAAATCGTTAAATCAAAATGTTTACTGCTAAAAATTTTATTCACAAATACTAAAAAATTTTATTGTGCAATACAAAAAATTTTATTTCGATAAATTCGATAAAGTAGTAGTCAAAAATCGAATTTTACGTTTATAATGAATTACCGTTTTTTAAGAATTAAAACTTTTTAAATTTTTTTCAGAAAATGTTTCTCTACTTATTTGAAAAGAACACTATAATTTATAATCTAATTGTTATAAGTAAAAAATGTAAAAAATAAAAAATTTTAGAACATTTACAGAGAGACATTATATCTTCTGTATAATTCAATCAATGGTGTAAAAATTAAAAGGTCCTGAAATAAGTGACATTTTTTTATAATTTTTTTTAATCGCAAATTCTATTAAAGAACCTATACATAAAACCTATATCTTTCTTACTTGACTTATATTCAATAATAATATACTTACCTGATTTAAATAATTAATTATTGATAATATATTACTAAAAAGATTTTAAAAAAGTAGGCTCGGATCTAAAAGAAAAACTACAATTTAAAAAAGTTAATAATTCGCTAAAAAAAGCGACTTTTGCAAAAGTTACATTTTTTAAATTCAGATAATAAACTCATCCGCCCCCTCTCTGTCTCTCTCTCGCTCAAAAAATCCACCACCAATCTCAAACGCTAAAAAAACCCATCTCCACCATCCCGACTCATCAAAGAAACATAAGACACCACATTCCCCGCCATGCAGACACGCAATTCCCCAGCTCGGCAATTACAAAACCCGTCAAAGGGATATCGCGGATTACAATACAGGGACGGGCGCCTGGGCGGCTAATTACCGGCCACATCGATGACAATAGCCTCGGCGAGGGTGCGACAGTGCGCTTACGTATATAGACATACGAGCATCGCCAGGTAATGAGCGTCGCACCGGCGCTAGGCTTTCCTCGCCTCGTTATTCGAGTGGGATTTTCCCGTACGCCCGCACTATGATTGCTTGATTGCTTTTATATGAGTGCATGAACTGGTTCGCGGATTTGGAAATTGCCGGATCGATCGTGATGGTTTTGAGGGAGTTGAGAAGGTGGGTTGGGATGGTTTTGTGATTGATGGGTACGGGGAACTCGTTTGTCTGTGGTTGCGATTAAAGAGAAAGGTTTCAGAGTCTTTGGATATGAAGCGGTTTGGATTAAGGGGGATTAAGTAGTTTGGTGTGTAGGTTGCGGTGGGTGTTAATACATTTAATGATGTGAATAAGTATGAGTAATTTCTTTTTTGAGGAATATTAGGAAAGAATGGCTGGAAATATTATAGCTTTAGATAGAATAGAATTAAAAGATAACTACTTTATGCGTGCAAATTATTCGCCATGTGAATGAATGAGATTAGAAAAATCCGGGGAATTCCGAATTAAATAGATGCTTTCCCTAATAGCACGAAACGTTTTAAAAACGTTTTAAAAATATTTTCCGAGTAACCATGAAACGTTCTTTAAAAAGTTTCAGAATCGTTTTAAAAACGT
>JAPYZA010013854.1:0-10782 GCA_030522685.1 Eupelmus azureus | reverse complement strand
TTAGAATAAAAGATGCTATAAACATTGTCATTTCCAATTTCCGTATTTCCTAATATTTAAGAAATGTGAAAGTATCGAGTAGACAGCTCTATGGAATATTATACAGGAACCCAAAAATTATGTCGAAAATATTAATTAGATCAGTTGGAAATTTTTTTTTTCAAATGTTTTTATGTTTTACAAGAGGCTTCCAGAGTCCTTTTTTAAAGACAAGTTTTAGTGGCTCTAATAAAAAAATTATGCATGTTAGAATGTCGGTAATGTTGATAAGTTTGGATTCTGTTACTAATATTTTTCAACATAAATTTTTTTTTTAAAAACTACACGAAACTTTTCTGAAAAATAGTCAACTTCTTGTAAAACACACAATTTACAGAAAAAATTTTTCTCAGCTGACCTAATTAATGTTTACATAATTTTTGGATTGTTGTTGTTAATATTCCATAGAAATCAAGCTATTGTCATTATTTCTTTACTTTTAATTTTCCTTATTTCTGATTTTTCTGAAGAAAATCTTCCATTATCTTACGTGAGCCGTATCTCTTTTACTTCTTCTATATCTCTTTTTGCTCGTGATATTTCCTATTTCTCTTTGTCCCATGTGTTTTCCTCGCGACGTGCATCTTGCGATGTGCAGTTGCAAACCTTTTCTACTCTTGCTTACCTTTTTGTCCTTTGCGCAAATACGCTTCACTCGGCAAGAGTCTTAGCTTTGCTTTTATTGTTTTCTTTGTTTGTCTATGAATTCCAATGCGTTTCTTGTATGCAATATCTAGAATTCAGAAATTTTCTCATATGTTTCTAATTCTTTTTTATGTATAAGAGTTTACTGCAATTCTTTCATTTCATATTTTTTCTTTTATTTTCTATTTAATTTCATTTTTTGAACTGCGTATAATAAAGCCGTAATTTAATGAAATACAAAGTATTCAATTGTTTTATCACTAAATTTTGTCAAATTGTTTTCTTGAATAAAGGCAGCTGTAATGCTGCGTTCATGTTTCTCCGTAAGCTTTTTAAGACGGTTTGTTAGATAGTATTGATTATGACGTCAACCTTTTAAATAGCTTTATACTTAGCTTAAAAACATTCAGAAAAGTCGAGATTTAAGATGTCAGATACTTTTTATATTTATTTATGACAAAAAAATTGTAGAAATTATGAGACTTTATAAAGAGCTAAGTAAAAACGTAAGGAGATTATATTGTGAGAAAATAATATTAAAAAAATTAGAATAATGCAGCGCAATAAAAAAGTTGTACGTAGGTAGCTTTAAAATCCTTTTACGTAAGTTTGTCATAGAATTAGACTTAATTGTAATTTCCTAAATTTCTTGTAAAGTAACAATAATTCTTTAGAATTAAGTCATTTAATCTTTTGACAAAGGCTTCAGGCTTATTCTTTTAAACTACTTTTTGTAAGTTAATTTTACTTAAAAAATCTGATTTAATTCTTATAAAATTTTATCGAGATGAGATACAAATTTACCAGTCTTTATGTGAACACTCTTTTATTGTACAGCTGCTTACGTGTATATAAAAATCAATAACTTATGTTGTACGCGTTAGCATTTAAAAAAGTTTTTAATTATCTGCGCGTCTGACTACACTCGGTCGTTTCTACTTATTCTAATGTAGACACTCTCTAAGCAATTTATTAGTTTTCGAGAACTTTTTAAACCTCGTTCGTTAGTTAAAGTCAATATGAAAATTTCAGATACGTTATGTTCTCTTCCCGCTCCGATTCACAGCTGAAAAGCTCCGTCGGATTTTCCGGCCTCAGTTATACGCATTTTTGTTCAAACCACATACTACCGGGTTTTGCTTCGTAAAAATAAAGCTTAATTAAAGCCTTTCGCAAGCCCGTAAAGCTCCAAAATTAAAAGAAAATGCAGCAAAGTACCGCGCGATAAAACGGAGCCTTTATAAACAATCAGCGAGCAAGCGTTTACGGACAATTGGCAAACATGCCCGCAGCTCTAAGCGAGCCCGTCGAGAGACGAGGGCGCACTGCTTTCACCAGGGCTTCTCTATATACATTCTCAGTCGGCGTCTTCCATAATCCAGTTCCCCCGGGAAAATCTCTTCGTTTTCGAGGATATAAACACTGCCATCAACACGCCAACATGTCACACGAGCAGTCCCCCCCCCCCCTCTACAAGGATTATCGCTTGATTTAACGCTTAGTTGTTTATCCTCTCGCTTTGTTTAGCGCCCTCGTGAACTCGCCGGCTTAATTTTAGGGCTCTATTTCACGTAGAGGTGCCGAGACGGCAAATACAGAGTATAGACTGAAAGCGCCAAAGCGATATGGATAAGGGCAAGGGGGATTTAGTGTGAAGGTCAGAAAAAATTAGATGTGGAGATTGATAGAGAGAAAGCAGCATCGTGAATAGGCGAAAGTTTTGCTACGACAACGAAAATTTTATAACAAATTTAAAGGATAAACGATATCTGATTTTTTATAAGATATTTTTTCTTGCGCGTTTTTATTTCAACACTTCGACACTTTTTAATATGACTTTTTAATATTTCTTTTATTTTTTCTCATTTCCTTCCGTAATTTTTCAAAAACTTTTCCGCCGTCTTTCATCCCCAACTACTAGCGTTCCCTTAAAAAAAAAAGCAGAAAAGAACAAAGAATAGAAGGGACGAAAAGTAAGATTAAACCACGCAGCAAACTGTGACAAAAGTAAAAAAAAAAGAATCCAAAGGTGTTGAAAGTCTAGGGATAAGGGGAGAGAAAATTGTGGAAACGGCCGAAAGAGAGAGAGAGAGAGGGGGGAGAGGGGGAGGAACGGGGAGGCTGTTTCCAGCGGAGGACTAAAGCGCGCGCGCGCGCGCGCAAGCTCGCTCATCGGCGATACTCCGATCCGGCGGCTCCGGCAGTTCATCGCGGGTCGCTCTCTTGCAAGCGCGCCTGCCGCTATATACGAGCCCCCAGCGAGCGCGCGCTGTTGCTTCCTACTACCCCGTGCCAAAGTGACGAGCCGAAGAAAGACACGTCTGCCATGCGTCCCAAGCCTGTAGAAGCATGCAGGTGGGTCTTACGTTTTTACTTGGTCCTCGGTTTGTGGATGATTTTTAGGCGAGAGGCCTGGTTTTGTCGTACTTCGCAGCGTGCTGGTGAAAGTTTGATGAGCGGCTAAGCGCGCTCGCGAGTTGTTTTAATGGGTTGGCGGTTGAAGCTCTGTGGTATGCGGAATCGTTAGGCAGATATTCGTGGAATTTAATAATGAATCGCGCAAAAGTGGATTGATTTTTTTATGGATTGGCGGACGACGTGTGAACTGTTTCTTTGCATAATTGGGAAATTGCATACAATATCATCAATTCCCACATGCATAGTTATACAAATATAGGGATATTTATACCACTATCTTTTAGCGAAGAACAATGTGTTGTAAGTGATTCGTTCTGTGTAAAGTAGATGCAGTCGAATTCAATTAAACTTTATTAAATGCGTTTTTGACTAAAGCTCATACAACGTGAAAAAATTGTTGCTATTTTACTTATGTCATTAAGGTTTTGTTAATTTTTTGTACATTGAAAATATGCTCGCTTTTTAAAAGTTTTAGCGATATTGTGCTTAAGTAGATAAATTCTATACAAGTTATCGGTGTAAGGAATTAATTAATCTCGTGTTCTTAACATTTTGTGCATACATGTGTACACGCAAGGATTCTTTCACATGTATACATAATCAATTATACTTAACTATGATCAATTGATTATATTTATATGGAATTATATATTAAAACGCGTATTCTCTAGCGTGGTTAAAAAAAAATCTTCTATTATACAATAATACTTTTTGCATTAAAAGATTATAAATTATTAATCAGTGATTAAACTTGAATTAAGTGCTATCTAGTAAATGAAGTTATTTTCCTTCCATTGTTATTAAAATGTAAAAGGATATATTAAATTTTTTAAAAAAGAAATATTTATAAATTATGTCGGTATTAATTAAGTAAATACATTAATATTATTAGTTTTATCAAATTCAATCAATATTTCTTAAAAACGTGTTTTGAAGTACAAATTAATTATACAAAATAAATATAAGACGATTGGACAAAAAAAACTAAAGAAAAAAATTAATCTAAACTAAAAGCTATTCAATTTGCAAAATACTGTAATTAAGCCTATTATAATTGATCCTTAATTATGTTCAAGATGTGTTGTTCAACAAATAACCTTTTGTTTTTTATAAAGCTACATTGACAAAGAGGGTTTTAGGTAAAAAAGTTTTTTGAAAAATAACTGTTTAAATACTATCTCATGTTATGAATAAATGTTTTTTAAACTTTTAAATTTATTTCTATAAATTCTGTTTTTATATGATGAACGAATTTAAATCTGCAAGAATTGAGCATTAATTACTTTTCAAAAATTATAACTGTTGTTTTTGTATAGAGAAAATATTAAAAATTGACCTACATAGAATTCATCTTCTTGTTTTTAATAAGTTGATAATAAACTTTTGAATATTTATTTTTAATTCATATTGCTGCTGCTAGCACTTTCAAAAATAAACTGTATTTAACCATTGCAGTTTCTTAAACTTGAGTAATTAGTATAACGGTTTGAAACATTATGAGTGTAATTTGTTTATCAAAGTACGTATTACGTTAAAAAAATTAAATAAGCTGTTTAAATGTCACATCACACCTATTGCAAGCATCTAATATAAATAAAACGTAAAATATAAAATTTTACTTAAATTTTAACTAACTTTTTTATTTATTTAAATTAATATTAAGGTAAATGTAGGTACTAAACAAAAACATTTCTACTAATAACTAATTAACTTTTGACGTAGATACGATTACTTTGCACCAAGGAGTCATTTATGCTATTTAATACTTGAACATAAAAATTATCATTAATATTTTTAGATATACATTTTTTCATTGTGTGCATAATCCACGAGTTTCCACCTTGTGGTTGTTACCAAAAATAGCGTACTATGCATAGTATTTATAAAATCCAATTATGTGCAGAGCACGGATAAAATTGGATCTTACCTGCAGCATTTTTATAGCAAGTTTCATACACAAATTTACAGAACAATATTAATTCATAAACTTATATGTATTTCATACTCACAATAAAGAAAAGTAATATGCATCACACAGGCACGACAATATTGCCTTTATTTGATTGGCACGACACTTAGGCCGGTTACTGTATCCCTCGTCTGCGCCGATCATACTCGGTGCGTATTATGCTGTGTACACCCTTGTAATGGAAGTAGTACATTATGTATCAAGGTCATACAAAGGACGTATTAGGGTAAACAAATTTATTTTATATCAGAGAAAGATAAAATATCAAATCATTTAAATTATTTAGCAATGTTTATCAAGCAAAATCTAACCTAGGTGTAGAGATACAACTCTCCCTAATTATATAAATAAAAATTTAAATAGTAATAATACTATGTCATAGTATGTACACTAAGAAAGAGTCAAATAAAAAAGTTAGTGAGGGTGTGTACCAAAAAATCAACAGTCTACTTCACATTTAAAACACCTTAATAATTGTTAAAATTAAGTAGAAATTTTATGTAAGACTGTTATTGTAGAAGGTTATACATAGTTCAAATATTTCGTTGTTTTAAAATTTGATATTTTTAACAGATATTTTTCAAAATATTTAGGTTTCTGTGATAAATACTTTTTTTAATATTCTATTTTTTATTTTTCTATTTAATGTTTCACATTAAATTAGACTGTTAAATGTTTAATATCCACTCATCGGTCATTGAGGTCAAATTAGAGTTAATGATTGGATAACATCCTAATCGTTTCAGCCCACATTCACTCAATTCAAGCATACTTTGAGGTAGAACTCTTCTAAATAGAATTGCACTACCGAAATAATTGAAAGTTTGCAACCCGAAAATGATTTAAAGTTCTCTTATTTAAATTTTTATAGAATTTTTAAGTATTTAACACTGCAGCTAAGTATATGATCAAATTTTATATGATGAAACTTTATAAATTGAACATTATAAATTATGAACATACTTACACACACTGTGCACATATACACACACACGCACATACACATATGTGTGTGTGTGGATGTGTGTGTGTTCATGTGTGTACAGTGTGTACATGCCCACACATATACACATACACACATAAATACAGATATTTTTTGAAATTAGTATACTTTGATTCGAAATACTTCAAAATACATTTGTAATAGATTTATTTCAACATTTTTTTTTATCATCACAAATCTTTCTTTACAAAACATATAAAAGAAAGAACAAAGGGGTAGCAAAAAGCCTGAGTGCCAGGCATCTCCCATTGGAATTCCAGCGTCCCATGCATGTGCCACACCTCCTACATGCACTTTCCCTTTCTTCTGGGGCGAGAGGCTAATTTGCTTACAGCACGGTTTGTTAAAAAGTATACTCGCCTGCACCAAGTAAGTTGAGTAGAGTACTTTATTGCTTTTGTTTCTCGCACGAGTATATGCGCAAACTATAAGTGAGCAAGAGTGTCAAATTCTGAGAGAGAAAATTTGCAACTAAAGGCAAAAATGTAGCTGACGTTATCGCTTCTCTTTCATAGTGATAATCTGTCGATTAATTAAATTTGTGGTTTAGTCGATAAAAATGATAAACGGAACGATTGTCTCCTTGTCAAGTATAATAAAACTATTTATAAATTGAATAATTTTGATATTTTTACGCAAAAATAAAATAAAGTTATCGTTTGGTGTTTTTTAACTGAAAGACTTCAAAGCATAGAATTTTTATTTTAAAGATTCGGAACTAGAATATTAATATTTTCTTGATTTTTTAAAATTAGACTACTACGGTTGTATTCGATAAATATATTTTGTCTGTATTATCCCTGGCGGAAATTACATTAGTAAAATGGAAAAGAAACTAATAAATGGCGAGCCAAACTGGTCATTTCTTATCAAGCATGAAACGATTTTGTTTTAATTTTTTTTGCTGTAGCACCGATTTCGATTTGCAGTATGGTAGTAAATTGAATTGAATAATCGGATAAAAATTATAAGCAACAGCGTTACCAACAGTTCGTATAGATTTTGTGAATTATGGATGTTAGTATTAATATTTTTTATGGTAAAATTATTTATATTATTTTCTCAAAATCCTATTTGTAATAGAAAGCTTTATAAAAACAAAATTTTAGACAATTTTGTTTAAACTGTCTAAAAATGTCAATAGAGATGTTACAAATTTGAATCTCATGGTTTTAGAAAATGTCTTTATAGATGTGTATATGCGTGTTTGTGCACGCATGCATTTGCATGTATGTATACCACTTCATCTCAAGAACAGTAACCCCAATTTAAGTCTAACAAAGCATGCTTTTTTGAATAGGAGAAATAAATAGCAGACAATACTGCTCATAATTCTTTATTGATACAACAGCGTTTCTAGCTCACAACAGCAGATCTTTTTAAATACTATAGACAACAAAATTTGTTAGAAAATACAAATAGAAAATAAGAAATAAGAATAAGAATAATTAGAAAAAAACATAATTTTATGTATTATAATACAAATAAATTTGTTGATTTTCAAAAAAAAAATTTTATACTTGCAAATGATTTCCAGTTATAGCATCGAAACGCCCTTTCATTTATAAAGAAGTGCGAATAAAATGGCTCGCAATTTATTTTTTCTACTTAAATTGATTCAGCATCACAATATTTAAGCATGCTTTTATTTATTATATTTATATATTTTGTTGTGCATTCCGAAAAAATGTATGTTTATCTTTTATGGTGAGTTTTTGATTTTTGAAAAATAGTTTTTGCAATTATATGTATATAAAATTATTACACGTATCATTATTGCATACAAGTTATATAACTGAATAAAAATATTTTATGTTAATATCAAAAAGTTTTTTCCCAGTTTCTGTTTCAAGTTTTTTATTTTTATACATATACATATTTAGAAAGAATGCAATGAAATAACATAGTCCTTACAATACAAAAGCACTAAATTACCATCGGTAGCACCACTAACCTCGAAATTCTCTCTTTTCAATAAAAGAAGGAAACTGTCTATTATCGAAGAATGACAAATGGTCCGTGAAAGCTAAGAAAAATCGTCCCCATCTTCGCTAGAGAAATTCAGAGAAAATTCTTTCGAGAAAATTCTTTGTACACCGCAAACCAACTGCGTATACCGGGAAACCCGACAATAAGACAAATTGAGAATTCAATTTCAACGCGTACCATCCTTTTTTTATCACGAGCGTCTGGAAAAACGGCAGGGGTCGGAGTCAAGCGGGTCCTCGAAGAGGATGGCTCGTCACGTGTAGCGGTCTCTAAGCGGAAGTGCGTCAATCTTTTGGTCCCGGGGATCGCGCGCAGAATATTTTCGTATACTTTTCTCTCTTTGATACCTTCAGCAGCTCTTCTCGGGAAATTCAATTTAGATTATGGTATCTACGGTTAAGCGGTTGATTCAGAGATGAGAATCCAAATTAATGAAATATCGCTTAGCTCATTGAACTCGTGTAATTCAAAGGTTGTTTTTTTATTATAATTGAATTATTTTGGAAAGTGCATTAACTTGAAGAAACAGTTCAATTTTTGTAACTTTTAATTTTTATTTTACGTATAAATGTAATAGCTGTTTGATAATTCATTAAATTTATTCAATTGCACTGTAAATATATTTTTAAGAAAGTTAGTTTCCATATGTTTCCATATAATATTAATTATATTATTAACGCAGTTAAAAAATCATTCAAATTTATATCTCATCATGTATTTATATTTAAACGAGTGAAAATCAACTACACATATTCTATATAATTTTTCTCAGTTATTAGATACTATATACATTGAATTTCACATACGAATTAAAGGAATCGTCTGGTTTCTTAAATAAAATTTACATAAAACACAAAATTTTCTGCTACATTAACAGTACATTTCGATATGGGTGTGGAAAGTGGTTATTTGCCTCGTGAGACGTTTTTCGCCCGAGCGAAGCGAATCGTGTTAAAAATTAAAGTTTCTTTATGATTCTCTTATTCAAATAGTAAAATATTATATTATTCTCTTTCATTTCATCTGTCAAAACAGTCAGAAATATAAGAGTGATGTCTCATTTCGATTACAGTCAAAAATTTCTTTCCATTAATATGAAATTTGCCTAATTGCTCAAAACTTGCTCTCGTTGATATAATCACAACTTACCCCAGACGGAAGTGCGTCAGTCTCACCAATCAATTACAAGCTTACCTCACGCCCTTTCAAACCTCTCCCCTTTGCCTAACCCCTAATATTCCATAAAATCAAGCTCCATTTTTTATTAAATCTCCTGTAATTTCATCTATGTTTTTCGAAACTTTCAGCGTCTCTTGTTCTATATGTTATACAAGGCCGACACGCACGCGCGCTAACCCATACACACGCATACTCTTACACATACATATTTAGCAATCAACAAGGCGTGGTTTTTTAACACGCAAGTACCTTTATGCTCTAAACCTTTATCGCAAACCGCAAAAGAGAAAACAGAATTTTTCCCCAGAATCACGGATCTCGTCGCGTGACTTGCATGCCACCTAGTTATTGCCGAGAGGGAGAGAGAGAGAATCAATGTCGTCCAGGGATATAACACGTGGTTGTGGCCGCGAAGGGTGCAAAAATTGCGTGTACCTTGGTGGGCTCAAGACGTCCTCGAGGTCAATGTTTTGCGCCCGATGATGGCGTGCCTATGATAAAGCTCCTACTCGCGGACCAAGTAAGCTCGGAATTGACGAGATCTGTTTTAGATAACCGTACGTTTTACGAGGCAGCTATTGTTTACGAAGGTGGGAGAGTTAACTGAAAGGTCTGTTATTTGTTTACAAGAAAATTGATAATTATTTCTATCTAGATAGATATATTTTTCTCTGGGTTGAAAATCGTTTTAAAAAGATCCTTATAATAAATGTAGCTTGTTAGATTGATGTTGCTGGTAACTGCAAATATGTAGTTTGATTCCAAGACTAGTTCAATTCCGACATTTTCAAAATATTCTATCATAGACATGGTATTACATTATGTTAAAATAATTATTTTATGACGTAGTAGAAATAATCACAACGTATTAAATGTAAGCAGATCTGTGCAAAAGCTTGCTCGAATCGTCTCGAACTTTTCGAAGTGAGCCCAAGCCAATTTGCGAGCTCGTTTTTAGGCTCGAACGAGCCTGAAAGGCTCAAGCGGGCTAAGAAAGCTAGTGAGCTCGGGTAAAACAAGAACCTACGGTAATCTCATAAGCTTTTAAATATTAATATAATAAACATAATTAAAATTCAAATTATTTTCATTTTAATTAAAATCTTTACTTCAAAATAGTATAGAAATGGAAATTCTTTTTCGTCATTGCTAAATATCAATCATTATTCTTTTTTATTTTTATATATAAATTATATTTTACATTCTTTTAAAAAAAAAAGTAGTATATTTGTGTATTTCAATTAAACAATTATTGTCATTAATAATTAGAAAGTATAACAATACAATTAATTTTCCTTTTTAATTTTTGATACAAAATATAATTGATTCTATTTAGAATTTATTCACTATTCTAATTATAAAATAAAAATTAAGAATGTTGAATTAATTAAGATGTAACTTTCTTTTATTTATAAGCATTACACAATTTTGAATTAGCTTGCTAGTCAAATCATTAATTTTTGCATTTATTTTGCAAAATTCATTAAAGTTGCGATTATAAAGTGTTAAAAGTGATACTTTTTTAACGTAGTTTGAACAG
>JAPYZA010013852.1:0-10447 GCA_030522685.1 Eupelmus azureus | reverse complement strand
TAGATATTTTTACGGGGTTTTTAGTCACATGAGATTTTGGCATGAGATCTCACCTGAGATCTCACCTGAGATCTCACTTGAGATTTTTTAGTAGGGCATGCATCAATTAAAATGTCAAAGCGCACGCCCAACCGGTCATAATCCTCTTCCAATCCATCCACCCGATTACTCAATAAATTGCGGCTTGCGACGATTTGTTTTCTAAGTAGTCGATATATTGGTCGATTTCGGCCAACTTAAAAGCGACACTTACGTCACTAAAGACGCCTAAATTACATAGGATCATCACTCGATTTCTTTTCTAATTTTTTATTATTTGAATTTTTCTTATTAAATTAATTTTATGTATCTTATTTTCTAAATTTAACCTTATTTATTATTCTTTATCTATCTTATTTTTTATTAATCTATAATTAATGTTATGATTTTCTTCCTTTATTTTAATTTAATCTTACCTTATATCTACATTAATTTAACGAAAAGAAGCAATGAGAAAAAAAATCATGTCTACGAAAAATGTTCAAGATTAGGCGCGGGCCCTTCGTCCGCCCCTGCGTCGCTAGCTCTTTTCGCGGTCGCTTTCGCGCCCCGCTAACCTCTCCTAGGTCGCGCGTTACTGTGGTGTGTTTTGAGCGCACCGCATTCTTTACTCGTTTATGATTTATTTTTTCTTAGTTCGCTGAGCGAGGAAAATTCCACTTTTTTTCTGTCCGTCTTCTCGATTCTCCCTTGATCGCGATTGGACCTCATGGTCAGGAAGATTATTAATCTTCCCGGCACGGGTTGCTTCCAACGCGATTTCCGGGATCTTCTTCGTTGGGCTGTGAGGGAGCCTTTGCAAACGGGGGAGGCTCACAGTCTCCTCCCGCGGGCCGACACCGCCTCGTAGCACTAATGAATGTTGAGAGAGGAAAGGAAGTGGGATTGGAAAGAGTAGAAGGGTCTTAAATGAAAATCTCTCGCTCCAATAAAAAATATTTATTGTGCCTAGTATACGGAGGGCTCTTGGGCGTTGTGAGCACTCAAGAACGTCCGCGCATTACACAGGCTGGAGAAAGACTGCCGCTCTCCGCCGGCTCGCTCGACGACGATGACTCGTGCGCTCCCCTCCTTCTCGACGCCCGTGGAGAGACTTACGCAGATTGCGTTAGACTCGCGCACGCGTTGTCGGCCCGATACGAGCGGTAGAACGAGAGTTCTGCAGCCAACTCTTCACTGCAGCCAACTTCATCGAAGCCGTATTCACTAGAGAGAGCGTAGATACAAGGTAGGCCTGCAGGGTTTTACATTCACATCGGTGTACACGCAAGCACGGGCTTGCGGCCGTTTACTTCGGTGCGCTTTCGTTTTCGATTTTTGCGCGAATCCTCTCCACTCCAGGTGGAGAGTGGAAGTGCACGCAAGGCACGTAAGCGTGTGTGTGTGTGTGTGTCGCGAGTAAACGCTTTTCCTTCGCGTGGTGTCGTGAGTGTGCATGAGAGGGAGAAGAGCGCGGTGCACGTGAGTCAGTGCGCGCGACTTACAATTAGAGAGCACGACGTGCTCGAGTACTAACCCCGCGCTTTTCCTCACGAGGGAGGTTTTCTCGCGAGTTAGCTCTCGTGGCGTGGGCGCACCAAATTAGTGTAAATTATAATTGTTATTAACTAATTGATTTTTCAGAATATATTACATAGGTTCACTTAAACTTCCGTGTTCGCGTTTTATTTAGACTCGAATCTTGACATTTCCTGACGCCGAATACCGCCGCCTCCTTGAGTACAGACGCCACTGTACAGGAGCTGAGCAACCGGCAATGGTTTATGTAAATTCACGAGTGATAAAGTGAAATCACTCGTTGTAACGGACACTCGGCACTGCACGAAGTGGTCATTGCACAAGTGACTAACGTTCTCGAACCTCTTCAGCCACATCGTTGGAGCTCGTGTTGGACCCGAGCATAGTGCGGTGTTGCAGAATAATTTAATTTATTTATTAAATTTAACCCCGTAACAATTGGCGCCCAAAACGTGTGTTTGCGTCAGGATTGTCAACGAAAAGATGATTGATTAGAGTCTTCGGAATCGAACGCAGGGTCAAAAATTCGAAAATTTGTTTTTGCGTTTTCTCGCTCTCCTTCTTCTTTCTACAGGGTAGTGCAACGTTATTCGACTATAAAATCGCGAGAATCGAACGTACGTTCTCGGAATCGAACACGAAAATCGAGAGATTTCGATTTTTTTGAGTTTTGACCAAAAATGAGTGTAGTATAGACGCGCCCGAGAGTGAATCGACAATTTTGTTAATTGTTTGCGTTTTTGAGGGTAGGTTGACATCAAAAACGGTTTTCGATATTTTCGTCGAATTTTCCCTGGTGTTGTCGTAGTGCCGGGTAATAGTGACGTCAAACGAAAACGAAATTCTCTCTCTAATTCTTTGAGTGTTTCAGGGAAAAACTCAGAGAAACCGTGTGTAAGTGTGAGTGTGGCGCAAAACAATCTCACAGACTGGGAATAGCTCGAAATTGTAATGGGTAATACAAGGTGAAGTGTCATCCATAAGTGCAGAGTGTACCGTAGAATAAATTCACTTTGTTCGCGGCTCGAAAATTTATTAATTTTTAACGAGCGTATCCACTAGCACTAGTGTAAAGTACACACGGACGTGGTCAACTCCAGTGCAAGTGGAGTAGTTTTTTTGGTATCCTCGAAGGAAGGTTGCCAATTCGGCAAGGTAGATACTTGCTTGCTGGAAAGATAAGTAGATAAGTATCTGGAGGAGGCGGGAATACATCATTCTATGACCCCGCCTTACCATCGAGGCGGTGCTACATGTGTGGCCATCCGGGAGTCCGGGACCACCGAAAATGTCCGGATTTCCTGCGCCACGACCCCAATGATCCTTGGTTTGAGAGATAGGGGGGTCAGGCGCAGTCCAAGGGGACTTGGACCACCCCCTGCCGATGCGGTCATCACCCTTGGAGACCGGCAGCGGGGTGACTCCCTGCGTTGACTCCCCTTTTATTGTTATCGTTGTTGTTATTGTAAATATAAGTGTTTGTATTTCTGTTAAACAACGCTTTTCATGGGCAAAGAAAGAAGAAGATAAGAACTTTTGAATTTATGCATGCAAAACAAATAAGCAGAAATAGAAAAAAGTTAACAAAGTAATCTGAAAGAACCACATTCACTTGGAGAATTACAAACCATGATAAGAAATGAAGAATTTTATTGAAATGAAGAAGCTAGGAATCAAAATGTGGAAACGGAATCTGATGGCTATTATGTTTCAAACGAGGAAAATCGTAGAGAAATAACATCGAGGAAAGCAAAAAGGGAGGATAGAGCGAATAGTGTTAGAACACTACGATATATCGAAGAAAGAGAAATAAGAAATATAGGAAAAGATAGGTTGAAGGAGCAAACAAGGAAAATCGGCGAAAGAATTAGACAGCAAAGAGGCTATCAAAGTAGAAAAAGAGAAAGTGAAAGAAGTAGAAATTATAAGGAGATTGAAAGACCAAGAGTAAATAGATACCGAAATAGATAAAACGATAGAAAGCAATGTAGTTTTGATTTGAGCAGCGAAGACAGTGTTCCATCGTTGAAATATAGCTCAAGCTCTTCTGAGAGCTCTGTATCGGACGATAGATTAGTGAATACATCACGTAATAGAGATAGAGTAGTAAATAGAACAATAGGAGTGAGACGTAAGCGGGAAAACGTGAAATATCTTCAGAGTTGGGAATTAAAATTTACGGGTGAAGAACGTAATGAAGACCCTGAGGAATTTTCGGAACAGTTAAATGAGTGTAGAAAAGGGGCAGATGTATTAGATAGTGGAATATTGGAAGCGCTACCGTGTATATTTGCTAAAGGAGCGCGTAGGTGGTATAGAAGCATAGTAGATGAATTAAAAACGTGGAAAGATTTTACAGCAACTACTCTAGATGTATTAGATGTTTATATATATAAACTTTGCCTCTCAAAAATATCCATTTATAAGGCAAAAATGCCGGCAGTCTAAAGGTTAAGCATCAGTTTGTAACAGAATATGATAGAGAGGATTTACTCGATGATCTAAAACGTCGCACTCAGAAAAAGAAAAAATAACAAACAGTTTATCTAATGAAAAATATCTAGTTTCAAAATTCAAGAAACCACTTTCTGAAAGACATTTAGTCGAGATCGTTTTTAGGAATCTATTGCCGAATTACCGCAGAGCAATGTCAGATAAGATAATAGATAGCTTACATGATATAGAAATATATGGACGAAAGTGGGAGAGACAGAGTGATTTAGGTAGTCAATACACTGCCCCACTCGCGCCTGAGAAGATGAGAGTTCTTGGAGCTGCATTTATAGCACCAAATAAACCTAAAATAGCTGTAGTGCAGAGCAACCAGGTCGCGGCAGTCTCTTAAGTGCAATATCAGCCTAAGAAAAAGGAGGAGAATAAGAGGCAAGCGAAAGCGAACCAGGGAGAGGTAAAATAGATGCGATGAAACAGAGTGAGAAAGAAGAAAATCAGACATCCTGAAAGAGCTCAGCACAAGTAGCATCACAGGTGGCAGCAATGCAAAATATGAATCTCGGTGGTCAAAATAATTCAAATTGGGAAAATAGAGGTCAACCACCTCAGAAATTTAATAGTAATTTTGGACACTTTAATAGAGGTTTTATGGGAAACAACACGGGTGATAGAAATTTTAGGGAAAATAGAGCAGGTCTTAATAGGAATAATAATTGGAGGGGAAATTCAGGAAATTAATATAGAGCACCTTTTAACCAAAATAATCAAGGAGAAGTTAACAATTTTTCACGAAGTAATAATATGGCGGCAGGCTCAAGTGATAACGGAAATCAATATATGGGAGCATGTTACATGTGCCAATCACATGGGCATCGTGCTTCACAATATCGATGTCATAAAAATGGACATACAAACAGAGAATATAAAGAAGTAATTTCATATCCAGTCTTAGAGTGTCAAATCTGTGAGGAGAAAGCGATTACGTTCCAAACTTGCCCTAACTGTGAAAACGCACGACAACTGCTAAAAAACCCAGCAAGTGGGGAACAGGACCTATAAAATCCACTGTTCCCCACGAAATTAATAAAGGGTGCGAGGAAGTGAAAGAGAAGAAAGAGGATCTCATTATTCTAAAGGAATGGTTCAAGAAACGAGGGCTCTGACAGCCTCATTCAGAGGAGCGTATTCCAATGGAAAATGGGATCCCTATTATACCGGACTCAGAATTTTCTAAAAGGGTAATGGGCTTATTAACCTTTAGAGGACGGGAATTGGGGGCGCGTTATCAGCCCGAGTAAATGCATGAAAAAGGTATCTTATATTATGGATTGATCGTGGGTAAAGTGTCGATCATGGGTTGCGCCAATATATTGGCTCTCCCGTCCACTACAGGTTAATAGAAAAAAGTAAGGAAAGAGAAATTAGAAAAAGAGCGTCAGAAATCGAGTTAAAGGAATTAGAATTCATAGAAAAGACTGCTGAAGAGTCACAGTTAGAGTTAGATGCATGGAAGACTCAATCACAGTCAAAGAATTTAGTAAGGGGAAGAGAAAAATTGGATTGGCAGGAAGAAAGAGATTATAAAAATTTGGGAAAAATAAAGGAAGCTGTGGAAGTGTTGCTTGAAGATGAAGGAAGAAGAGAAACACCCAAGCCACAGCGTATCAAGAAAAATAGGTAGAACAGATTAGATCAATTGGTTCGTCGAAGATCAATTTTCAACATCCCAATTAAAGAACAGATTAGAGAAAATCGAAGGGGAGAACAATAATATAGATTTGGCAGCAATAAATTGGGAGAGTAGAAATTATATTACAGTACAGTTAGAAGGTGAGGAATATCTAGCTTTATTTGATTCTGGTGTGAGTGTGTCGTTAGTAGGGACGTCAATAGCAGAGAAATTTAAAGATAAATTAATTTATCACGGTTTTAAAACCGTGTAATTAAAAAATCAGGACAGTGACAGGAAAAATTTCTAAGATTTTTGGTTTTAGAGGTAATGTTAACAATTGATGACGTTTCCGAGCGAGTATCGTTTAAAGCAGCAACCGAATTGTCAGAACAGATTGTTATAAGTATGGATTTTCTTAAAGAATTTTATTGCGACTAGGTTTGGTCGAAATCTGTGGAGAGTACGTGAGAGAGTGTGGCACTATTTTAGTAAAGGTGAGGAAAAAGGAGGAATTATAGAAGCAGAATGTGCAGGTATTTCAGAACTAAATGAGGAACAAAGAGATAGAGTCGAGAAATTGGTAGAGAAAATTTTATCCACTCAATCAAAATCTCAAGCTGGAGTGACAGAACTAACTGAACATCATATCAGACTAATAGATCCAACTTCGATACGACACAAAGTTTGAAGAATGTCACCGATGATGCAAGACATTGCGATTAAGAAGGTTAAATAGTTTTATGATTAAGGAATGATAGAGAGATTCCAGATGCATTATGACGCATGTATGAAGGTGAAGAAGATGACATAGCTGGATTTGAAGAGGTGGAAGACCCTAATTATTTAAAATTAATAGAGAAAATCGAGAAAAATCCAGAGAGATCTGAAGATTGGAAAATAGAAGAAGGGAATTTATATAGAATAAGGAATAATCCATTGTTAGATGTGATAGAAAATGAAGAAGAAAAATTGAAATTAGTAGTTCCAGTGGAGCATAGGGAGAAAATATTAAGAGATGCTCATTGTTATCCGTCTTCGGGACACTTGGGAGTAGAGAAAACATATAATAAAATAGCAAGAGAATATCATTGGAAGGGAGTGTATTACGATGTCATAAATGTTGTAAAGGAGTGTGATTAATGTAAAAAATATAAGATAGTACAAACAGGAGCACAGGCATTAATGGGACAAATAATAGTAGAAAGACCATGAGTAGTTGTAGCAGCTGACCTAATAGAATTTCTACCGAGTAAATCGCAAAATACTTGATAGTCTTTCAAGATTTATTCACACGATGGATAGAGGTTAAACCAATAAGGAAAGCAGATGGAAAATCTGTAGCTAAAGCCTTAGAAGAATTAATCTTATTTCGTTGGGAAACTCTTGAATATTTTCTAACAGATAATAGAAAAGAATTCAATAATAAATACCTAAAGGAGAGATTAGAAGAGTATGGAATAAAACATGTGGCGACACCACCTTATCATCCACAAGCCAACTCAGTAGAGCGTAGTAATGAAACTCTGAAGACTATGATATGTATATTTGTAGGAAATGATCATAGAGAATGAAATGTCCACGTACATGAGTTTAGACACGCGGTGAATACTGCTGTTCAATCTTCAACGAAAGTTTCACCGGCGTTCCTCAACTATGGACGTAATCCAAATCCTGTGATTAGCCTATGTAGGGAGATAGACGAGAAACGACTAGTGAATAATATCCCATCAGAGGCTTGATTAGATAGATTAAAAAGGTTAGATGCATTAAGAGATTTAGTAGCACGCCATATAGATAAAGCGAGAGAGAAACAAGAAAAAGAGTATAATAAGGGATGAAAAGATGTAATATTTAATATGGGAGATCACGTAATGAGGAAAATACATGTATTGTCGGATGCTTCAAAGAAATTTAACGGTAAACTAGCACAAAAATACGAGTGCCCTTACGAAATAGTCGAGGTTAAATCACCTGCGGTTTACGTGTTAGGACAAGGCGAGGGTTCTAATCGAAGGATCACAAAAGTACATATTTCCGAACGGAAACGCTATGTCCCTTCCCGTAATAAATTAGGGGCAACCTGAAAGTGATTTTGTATGTTTTAGTTAAGAAGAAATGAGTGATAAAGACGGCCAACAGTCGAAGAAGGAATACCAAGTCCCAGAGGACCTAGATGAGCAGATAGACACCCTGATTGTGCCGGTCACCCCACCCCGACCCAACTCGGTTCAGAACCGGATCCGCCAACAGGAGGATCAGGCCTGAAAAGAGCGGCTAAGGGTAATGAGTATCACTAAAGGATTCCTTATGGGTACTCAGAAAGTGGCCGACACAACAGGGCAAAAAGAAGAGATATAGAAGAAAAAGGAGGAGGAGAAGTAGGAAGAAAGAAGAATAGAAGAGAAAAGAAAAAAGAAAGAAGCGAAAAGAATAGAAGAGAAAAGAGAAGAAGAAGAGAGAAGATTAGAAAAAGAAGAGAAAGGAAGAAGAAAAAGAATTAGAAATGGTAAGAGAAAAGGCTATTGAAAGTATGAGGATGAATACTGTAAATTATGTGAATATTGAAAAGATAGACAAGAAACAGAAGAATATGCAGAGTGGTATAAACATCTTGCGAACGAGAGCCAAGCAAACCACGAGGGATCGGATGGAAAAATGAAAATCGATGCAGTTGTTGAAATGTTTCAGCGATCTGAAACTTTATATAATGTAAAGTATACAAATTACATTGGTGATGGCGATTCTAAGACCTTCAAAGGAATTACAGATGCTAAGCCTTATGAAAATATTATAGTTAAGAATAAGGAATGCATCGATCACGTTTAGGAACGAATGGGTACCCGTCCCCGTAGCTTGAAAAACGGTAAAAAAGAACTTGGAGAAAGAGTAAAATTGACGGGCAAGCTTATCAATGAATTATCTAAGTATTACGAATTAGCCATTCATAGAAATTGTGAATCGATTACGAAAATGCAGGACGCCATGTGGACAACATTGTTCTATAAAATATCTACTGATGAAAATCTGCAACATGATAAGTGTCGCAACACGACACTTGGAGAAGATTCGTGGTGCACTTGGCAAAAAGCGAAAGCTGCAAATACTTTGAGTGATTATCAGCATAATCCACCTTTACATCAAGAAGTTTTTGAAGCAATAAAACCAGTATATGTAGAATTGAGTAAAGAAGAACTTCTCACTCGTTGTTTCGGCGGACTTACTCAGAATATTAACGAGAGTTTCAACTGGACCATATGCGCGGCGGCTCCAACATCTATTTCGAGTGAAAAAATGGTATTGAATATCGCCACAGATCTTGCTACTGCCATCTTCAACGACGGGATTACTTTAATTTTACATGTTTTCGATGTTATAGGCATGAAAATCGGCCCGAACAGTTACGATCTGTGTATGTAGGTGGATGCGGAGCGGATCTGACTAGCCGAGTTATCATTGACCGAGGGCGCAAGAAATGCTCGGATCAGTTTAAAATCGTTGAGAAAGGGAAGCTACGAGAATTACCTTGAAGCAGAAGGCCAATTGTATAGTCCAGGCATCGCAGAGTAAAGGTATATAAGAATATAATACGATTTTTCAGTATTTGAAACTTTAGAAGCGTTTTTCTCAAAACCACTTTTTTGTACTGGCCGGAAACATAACTCGAACAAATCTTCACCGATCGATCTGAAATTTTAACACTTCATTGAAAAATGCTATCTCTACAGACGTACGTAGGATTTTTTTATTTTATTTCATAGTTTTTTTATAAACAAATCTGTGATGAATTTTTCATAGATTTTCGAACTTTTCTTTCAAAACTGCACCTTGATATACTGAATATTGATTGAATATAACTGTATATTGATTTTGCGAAAAATCAATATATTGGAAAAATCCTACTTACCTCTCTTGCTTTTGGGCTACAGAAATGGAAAAACTTTGGTGTTTTGTTCTAGGTCAAAAATTGCAGGAGCTAGATTTCCGGCCATGGACCCCTACAAAAATATAGGCACCGTCGTAGAACTGCTGCACAGCCGCTATTTTGTTTTCGGTCAGCATGAAAAAATTATTTTTTATACTTCATTTATAATAAAAAAGTCCCCTTTTACAGAATATCGATTGATCTTCTTATTACTCTAAAAAAAATTCCCAAAATACTCCTACTTTCTTTGGTCTCTACTGTGGTGTAAGGCCTTAAGGGGGTACAACACCTTTAACAAAATTGATTCTGGTAAAAAAAATGGATTTTCGTTTTATTGATTATTTTGATAGGAAATCTATCGTAGAATAAACTCCAAAAAGTTTTTTTGACCTATCTCATTTAATTTCGTTTTTATGAAGTATTTAATGACATGAACTTTTTACTCATTTTTTGTTAATTTTACTATTTTTCGAATTTTTTACAATTTACAGTTAAAATAATTTAAACATGATAAAAAAAATTTTTTTTCACTAATTTCGATAAAAAGAATATCATTAATCAATCACAAAAAAGTTGAATAACGAGATCTAATTGTATTTTTGTTTCTTTAGCTGCATAATGATATATTTTTAAATAATTTTTCATGAAATTTTTAATATTTTTTCGATTTTTAAAAATTTAAATTAATAAAACATATTTGTTATTTTTTATTTTGATAGAATATTTATTGTAGAATAAGCTTCAAAAAGTTTTATATTGATAACTTATTTCGTTTCGATTTTATAAAAAAGAAACAGTGGCACGTATTTATTCACGTAATTATTTGAATTTGAATTGGCGCC
>JAPYZA010013851.1:0-14690 GCA_030522685.1 Eupelmus azureus | reverse complement strand
CATTGCCTTTGTGTGTCAGGTCATGGAAATTTAAAAATATGTATCAACAATTAATTATTATAAATAATACTCAGGCCAATAGAACAAGCAACGTTTTTTATACTGCTTCCCCTTAAGATAATACTGAAAATGCACATAACTCAAATTTTAAGGCCTATTCGATGAAACCCCGAGACACGGGTTACATTTTTTTTGGTCAAAAAAGGCCCTGGAAAAGTTTTAGCAAAATCCCTGACCCGGAGGTGGAGACCTCTCCTTGTAAGTACTAAATAGTGGAATTCCCACTAACAAATATAGTGAAAATTCACGATAAATTAGTGAAAATTCATGATAATGTAGTGAATATTCATGATAAAATAGTGAATTTTTTACTAGTATTTGTTAGTGCGAATTCCACTATTTAGTACTTAGTGGAGCATTCTAGGCTATTTAAAATTTACAGAGTAAATTGACGAGTCCATTTTTCGACATTACTTCCCGACCTTTGATCATAAGTCCACTCTAATCTATAATTTTATTGCTTATATTTATCTATTTGACTGATATATATATATATATATATATTGGCATATCAGTTTAAATAATAAAAATGATTAAAATAAACTAAGCTTTCACAAATACTTATAATGTAGTTATGTCTTGTAATCCAATTTTCGACCTTTTATAACCTACCGTATATGTTGCTAATTTGCATTAAGAAAATAAAAGCATATTTCAAAGCACATTTGAACGTATATCAAAATCGTGATTACTTTAAAATTATCACTTTAGTAGGTTTTTTACATCGTAATTTCAAAGGTCTTATCTCAATTTGGTGGTCCAAATATGCAATCAAAATTTTTTTACGTTTTCAGCGCCCTATCAAGAGAAATAGTTATTTTTGATACACGAGCGAGAAAGTGATTTTTGATACTCAGTGCGCAATTCTTGATTTCGCGCACGCTCCAACTAAAAGGCGTATGCTAAATCTCGCTTTGTGCACGTCGTATCAAAAAATACAGTTCGGTAAGCGAAAAGGTGATTGCAACCTTGCGTGGCCTTGTCACCCTTGGACCTTGGTTCACTCAGGCGCAAACATCAATATCACTTTCCCGCATCTAGTATCTAAATGTACACTAATTTAACTTTGTGTGGAGATTTGCTAAAATTCGTTTCCCTCTCGAGTGTCGAACACAACTTTTTTGTACAACGTACGTAAAGCTTGTTCTAACACACGAATTTTTATTCAAGCGTGCAAGAAAACGCCTTTTGCACACCAAGTGCGAAAAAAAGTACTTGTTTGTTATAAGATTCAATGCATAGAAAAATATTTTTGAAACATTTAGTAAGCACGCTCACTGCAAGTGAAAAATTTTTTTCTGACATAAACTTATGTTGATAAATTAATAATAGTGATTTTCCTCGCATATAAAGCCGCATAAAATATTACTTCTAAGTGACAATAGTACATTACGTACCTAGGGAGGAAAAGTAAAGAAGAAATGTCCCAGATCTATCCCAGATCTCATGTAAATTGTCGCTCGAGGTGAAGCCGAGGGCGATAAACATGCGATCTGAGGCTTTCTTTATTTCCTCCCGTGGTGCGTTTACTATTTTTCACCATACCCGGGCTGAGAATACCACTTTCGTGATTTTGTGCCGGGAGCGAAAGTAGTACTTTCGGTAAGGGTATGGTGAAAACACTATTTTTTATATCATTTACTTCTAAGGATTAGATTATATCTATATTCTTAGAAAATATATGTTCGTGGATAAGTGGAACTTGGAAATTGAATTTTTTGGTCTTCAACTTTCTCAAATGTTAAAATAATGTAAAAAACTTTAACGTTTTGGCTAGATTAAATTTTCTCTTTAGGTGTGCCAACATTCTAATGCCTACGCGAAATACGCTGCTAATTCGTTAGCATTAAGCTTTCTGAAAGGAATGTTATGTATTTTATGTCTTACTTTAAATGTTAATGTCTACGCAGATTACAATATATTACATTATGATCGCTTTTTACTGTCGCACCTCTGTATATACTCTATGTAAATTTTAACTTGTAAAGGGCATAATGCCCGTTTAATTATTTAAATAAATAAATAAATAAATTATTTCACTAAGTGCACTTCAAAAAATGTGATTTTCTAGAAGCCAAAGTTTTTTTAAATATTTATGAAATTAAAAATTATGTACAGATTTTCTTCAAAATTAATTTCCACAAAATAATTAATGAAATTCAATGTGCACACAAAATTTGGTAAAGATTCATCAAGTAGTTTGGAAACCACGTCGGAATATAAAAATCGGGTCACACATCACACGCACGCACACACAACGCATGCACGCATGCACACACTCACACAAAATGCATATTTCGACTCCCCAAAGATCATGGAATCAATGAAAAATATCAATCGAAAATCTTCACCAATACAAAGGTTTCTCTTTTAGAAAGCAAAAAAATTCGAAGTACGGCACAATCATTCGATTGGTACAGATCTACTTTGATGTTGGGGTCGTGAGAGCATATATAGCGTATACGAATGTCATGGAATTGCCTATATATCTGATCTTTATAATTTTTAACAAGGATGGAACTGGTCATATTTACGACATGGAATTGTGCGTATATTACATAAAATTTAAATATATGTATATAAAATCCAAAAATACAATGTTTCATCTAATTTTTCCAAATTTAATGTTAGCGTGCTACAAAAAACAATCGGCTTAGCATAACTAATTTACGCGTACTTTTGGGCTGTGCTCGAAAAATGGCTAAATTAAAATTATTTTTCATATATTAAAAAGCGCAATAAACATCCACATATTTCAATGTTAATATTTTATTAATATCAATTCAAATTTTCGAGTTACACGAGATATTTTGTTTACATAACATCCATTATTTGTTCCATATTAGAGAATCACTGAAATTGCGAATAGAAAATTTTGAATTTTAATTGAAAAAAGTTTACAGACAGTTGAAAATTTAAATACTATTTCGTTTAAATAAAGGTAGCGACTATCAAAATGTAGTTTATTTTAATACTATCTTATATTTAGCTATCAAATTATATGATTTTTCCATAAAATACTACTTTTTGTTTTTATAAGATTGTTATTAATAAATAGTTAGTGAATTGTTAATCATATAGCTTTATTGCTTTAATTTAATATTCAAAGGTATACTAGGTATGTTATTTATGATTCAAGTCGTTAAAGATACTTTATACTCTGCTTTTCAGCGGTTTCTTATGTAACTTTCACAAGAAAAATGTAAAAAATCAAATTAGATTGAAAACAGTTAGCACTTGTAACAAATTCTAGGCTTCCCATAAAAACCAAATGTCATTTCTTCCTGTTTTCGAGGAATGGAAATTTTATCCAATTTATCCAAATAATATAATCTATATTTTTATAATCGAATTCAAGCAATTTTTTGGAGAGGTGGATAGATGTTGGAAGCCCCGTTGTAATAGTACGATTATAATAAATTACGCATTCAGAAATAATTAATATTTGTTGATACATTTTACTTTAGAATAGAGCTTTGCTATTAATTAAACAAAATGAAGAAAGAAAGGCAAGAAAAGAATAAGTCTAATCCTGATTCAGTTCATGAGCTTTTTAGTGTAACTCATATATTTTTGTAGTTTGTAAAAAGATAAAAGAATATATCTTAAAGCTATATATGATCACGACTATATTCATATTTACTACTTAAGGGCTCAGGACTCAGTTAAAACTTGAAAAAAAAAATTAAATTTAAATATAGACGTAAATTCTTTTTCTCTATAATCTTTATTAAAGAAACTTTTCCTACTTTAAATATACATTAAATTTTATAATTCGTCTTATTCACAACTTCAAAAACTCTGGTCCAATGCTTGAAAGCCTCTTCTGAAGTCGAACTCTTGTTTTGGATTTGGACGGGATTTCTAAGCCAATTTTTAACGGGTCACTTTGAAAATTTGTAGAGATCTTCAATATATCCATCTTCATAAAATAACAGTACTGGAATTTTGTTAAAGATAAGTTTAAGTGAATGATACATATAAAAAGTTGTAAATATTATGAATTTATATATTGTTGTGAATGTTACATACGTCATATACGTAATATTCACTTGAACTTATCTTTAACAAAATTCCAGTACTGTTATTTTGTGAGGATAGATATGTTGAAGATGTCTGCAAATTTCTAAGGTGATCCGTTAAAAATTGGCTTAGAAATCCCGTGGCAATCACTAAAATACATTAAAACAAAAATTCGACTTCAGAAGAGGCTTTCAGACATTGGATTAGACTTTTTGATGTTGTGAACAGGTTGAATTGTAAAATTGAATGAATATTTAAAGTAGGAAAAGTTTCTTTAATAAAGATTAGAGAGAAAAAAATTTACGTCTATATTTAAATTTAATTTTTTTCCAAATTTTAACTGAATTCTGAGCCCTTAGGTAATTGAATTAGTTAAGAATTATACATTTTAATTCATTTTCTTCGATCTCGGGCGCACCTTTCCAACAATAAAATATCAATTTTACGAAAAAAGAAAAAATGGACACGCATAGTTATTTCGATAAGCGATAAAACTGTATATTGCAATTTTTTGTGCAACATAAAGTATTGAATACAAACATTAAATCACTTATTTCTCCAAAAAAGCGCTTATAAAGTAGCATATTATTTCCGAAAATCTCGAGGAGGGAAATAATGAGCCATTATTTCCCTGATAGTATTTTTATTAGAAAAAATAGAAAAATTATTGAAAAAATAAAAACAAAAAGTGGCCACAGTTGAGTGGGTATAAAGTACTATATGCACCTCGTGAGTAAAATCAATTGATAATTATCTATCAAGGGGATAATTATCCCCTCGGGTAATTATAGTGAAATTGCTTAGCTCGAGTGGCAAATCACCATCGGGAATAATATGCGACTTTACTCCCTTTGCATAATGTACTAAATCGCTATCGACGAAGTTATTAAAATTAAAGTCACTAAATGGAATTTAAAAAAATACTAGTTCATTGAGAATTAAAACATGAAACTTTTTTTATATTAGCTGTTTGTTTTTGTTTCCTTAACTATTTTAAGAAAAAAATTTGGTTCAAAAGTGCTCCATATATACGGGAATATTTGAACAAAATCATCTAATTTTTAAAGCACAAAAAAATTTTCTTAACAAAATAAAAAAGGTTACAAAACCGTTTTTTTAGTCAGTTTAAGTCCCAAATTAAAAATTAAAATTAACTTGTATTAATAAAAATTTTTCAAAATTTTACCTAAAAAAAAATCATAAAAAGCGTTAGAAAGTGCCCCTCTATATTTGTAATTTATAAAGTTTAGAAAAGATAAAGAATTTACACAAGCACAAGATGGGTTTTTCACTAATAAAGATGATTTGTTTGACGAAGCTTTTAACTATATATCTAGCACAAAGATATAAAGAAATAACTATTATTATTGTAAGTGGTAAAGATACAGGAAATAAGGAAGAGTATTAAAATGAGCAAGGCAAAAGTTATGAATCGGGTTTAAAAGGTTAACATGTAATTCATTCAATGAATAAGCAATGAACACTTTACTTCAGGAAATCACGTTTTAAAATTCATTAAAACATCGATACTTATATGCAACATTTTTGGAAAAATTTGAAAAGAATAGAATAGATAATTTCATAAAATATTAAAAACTATTTTTTATTTCATAGTTGTTCGTAATTTTTATAACGATACGACCGCAAGCAATCATTCTAGAATTAAATAGATATATTATTACGTTAAAAAAATAATAGAATTCAAAATTAATGTATATGACAAAATGAATTGAAGCTAGATTTTTTTTATGAACTAATATCTAGATAGTATGGAATAAAATATAGCTTAAATGGAAAAGAGCATATGTAAATTATATGGGCTATGTGCACTTTTTTTCAAATTACTCAAATGTAGACAAGAAAAATTAAATTAGATTATGATTATCAAGATTAATTAACATTAAACAAGATATAATTTTATAGATTATTTAAAAATTTGTATTTTATTGTATTAATTACTATTACTTTTAATAAAGATATAGTTACAATAAATATATGGTTTCGAATATATACGACTTTTGTAATAATTATATATTATGTATATAAGAAAACATGTTAAAATAATGTATGCGATCTACGAGAACAATCGGTCTTATTAATAGCCGATTTTTTATCATGCGGATAAACTCAAAGCTATATCTAATCTAAATGTTTCCTCTATAATCACATTCTCTATAGATTTTAGAAATTTTCTTTTGAATTATTTAATTATTTAGTTTCTGTTAATACCTAGATAATTGTTATATACTTTGATTATCAATAATTTACATTTAATTAAAATTTTTATTTTTCTGAAGTTTAAATTTTACTATTTGGAAATATTGCTTTATTCTTTTTATGTAAATTATTAATTATTAATTTAAACAATTTTATAAAAAATAATTATATACTTATAAATTACGTAAAGAAAAATATTTATGTGTAAGATTTAATTTTTTTGAAATCAGATATCAATTTATTTTACATTTAAAAAAACTTCTGAAAAAAATCAGAACTACATTGTTTGCGAAATATTTTTTTAATTATAACTTTGTCTCAACACGGATTGAGGTACAACATGATATGCACATTGTCCACACCTAGTGAAGAATTTAATCTCCTTCCGTTGACGACCTTTGCTACAAGGTAAATAAATAGCACAGGTGCTTTTTGGAAGTATATGTATGCTGCATGATTTACGTAATATATCAAATAAAAGTAATGAAATGATATTATAAATAGAAATTTTGAATCACAAGAAATTTGTATAGAATTTAATTTTTCGTTTTTCTACTTGTCACTGTTGCTTTATTCTTTTAAATTAAAATATTCAACAAAACAATAATTCAACAACTGACAATTTATTTTCCTACTTAAATAATTAGAATATACAAATATGAATAAATTAGGGAGTAGGAAATGATTAGTTATATACATGGATTAAGTTTTTTTAAAGCAGATGTTGTTGCTTTATTATTTTGTAGATGTAATAAACTTCTGTACAAAATAAAAAAATGTTTAATATAGCCTTTGAGGTGGTCCCATCGATGATTTGATGTGTAAGGAACGAACGTTTTGCCAGTGTTTCTTTAACAGAGATACAAGGAAATTGATTGACAGATGAACATTTTGAACTAACTCATCTGGAGTCATCTCAACATGTCCTACTGCTACAGAAAGACACAGGACCTAAAATAAAAAACAAATCCATTTAATTTTTATTATTCAAAATTAAGTGTAAATAATTCTTAAGCAACATAATTAATGTAATACATACTTTCTTCATTTGGAATTTTATGGTAGCTTTGACTTCATCAATTTTTCCCACCATTGATTCCTGATGAGAGAGAAGACCAGGGAATTTACCAGCTTTGTTCAAACCAGGACCCAACAGACGAGGAATCTGTTTTATCAAAGACTCACTAGCCAGAAAAGCATCGTATTTCTTAGCTGTAATAAAAAACGAAGGATATAAATTAAAATATTAAAATTTTGTTATGAATAATTTTTAAAATATTTATTTATTTAATTGTAAATTTTGTCTCAACACGGATTGAGGTACAACATGATAAGCACATTGTCCACACCTAGTGAAGAAATTAATCTCCTTCCGTTGACGACCTTTGCTACAAGGTAAATACATAACACAGGTGCTTTTTGGAAGGATATGTGCCACATGGTCTAATACATATCAAATAAAAGTAACAAAATATTAGAATTTTAACTAACCTAGCTTCTTAACAAGCTTTTTGTTCTTGTTTAACTTCTTTAAAGCTTCAGCATCCATGAAAGGAATATTGTTAGCCTTTGCTTCGTCACAATGCTGCTGGTCTCCAAGAACACAAACTTGCATCTTAGGACGAGGAATATTCTTTAGCCTGAAAAATTAAAATAATTTTCTTTATTGAAACTGATGCACATTACTTTTGATTAGCTCCATTACATGCCTATCTAAAAGCTCTCAGAAATAAATGATTTCAGCAATGATAATCTGTTAATACATGCAATAAATACCATCATAGAGCTAATATATAGAAAGTAATGTTGCCTTACAATTGAGTAGCATATTCCACCAATAATGAAGTTGGTCAATAAAAGTTGTAACATAAAGATAAAGGAATAGAAGGACTTAAAAATATTTTTATTGACCTATCTTCACAAATAAATGCCAAGGGTAACTTACCAGCAGGATCACAATATGCATGTGACCCTGTGATTCAAAACACGCTTTCAAAAAAAGGTTCGGTACAATACCTCCCCATTTTATTTAAGACCCTGGGTGCAGGTCCGCTAAGCGAAAAACTTAGCTCCCTGACATACGGAGTAGCTCTGTTTGATACATTATCATTATTTTAAAAAATTAACTTGCAAGAAAAATCAAAAAGAACACTCCGAAGCAGGTAAAAACATACTTGACAGTGCCTGAGAAACGTTTGTCCTTCTGGGGATCGTAATTTTTCAGGCCAATTTGAAGCTCCACAGTCTCCAGAAACTTCCTCTTCTTGTCTTGAGCATTTTGTAGTGCTCCGTTGACGCACTCGTACAACGTGTCACGCGATACTTTGGACCTGAAATAAAATAATCGTTCATCATTATTATTGAAGAAATTAATTGAAGCTTCGTTAAAAAAATCGTTATAATAATGGAAAAATAAACTTATTAAAATAAAGTTTTCTAACCTCTAAATAGGCACATGGTTAGCAGAGGTTGAAAAATCGAAAATAATTTTTGTAAAAAGAAATTATAATGTTTTTATAACGCATTAAACTCAAAAGAAATAGTTGAATGATTAAAAGTAAAACGGTAATAACAAGAAATCTGTAATTGAGGTCAGTACGGTAACGTTTTGGAATAAACGAATATAAGTAGGAAGAGATTTTCAGAAAAATTCTAAAAAAATAACGCTAAAATAAGAATTATCAACTCTTTAACAATCTACATTTGTTATAATTTAAACAATCAACACCGCGATTGCAAAGAAACAGACGGATTAAAATTGTACTCACGTCATGGTTGTAGAAGTGCGTCTACTCGGACCGACGACCCGAACCGGAAAGAGCAGCGATCAGTAGCTGTGCCGCCGAGAAGCGCGAGCACAAGAACTTTTTGATGCCAATAGCAGCGGCGCTCCGGCGAGTCTGAAAATTAAGTACAGCTGCAGCCTGCAGCGCTCCATTGCTCCATAGCTTACAAAATACATGCGCGTAAAAAGAAATGATAAAAGTTGGAAATTCGTTGGTTGCACTAAATAAATATCGAATTTATTTATAGAGGCTATTTTTTCATGATTATTGTAAAAAAATTTTAGTATGAAGCTTTTCTAAGTTTTTATTTTAAGCATTTGACGTACTACTTACCAACAGTTGATCGACTATTACATTTTCATTATTATATATAAATGATTGATGGAAGATCTTTTTATGTAAATATAGAATTCATATAATTCGCTTATTGTTATGATAATATTTATAAGTTGAATATTAAAATAGAAAAATAGAAAAAGATTTTAGTTCTGATAATGGATTTAGAAATTAATAATTATACCTATAGCGAATGTGTATAGAAAATAATGTAACTGTTAGTTTAATATTAAATAGAATTGTTTCAAATGATCAACTAAAATAAATCAAAAGGAAAAGCTCACGCTGTAAGTAAGTATCTAGAAAAGATAGAAAAAGCGCAACTAAATTTCAGCTGCACTCATAAGTATATATAAAGTTTTTCTCAATTTGCGTACTGGTGAAGTATCTAATTTTTCTGACTACGCGTATATATATATATATATATAATACGACTATATACAGTCCATACGCTCGTGGACTACACAAGTTTTATTCGCAGGAAAAAAGCTATATGAGTATAGCAGCACAACAATACCGCGCGTCGCCTGAGTCGATATAGTTTTTTTAATCGCGATAATTTATTTATTTAACTGAACCACCTTGCGACCGATAGTACAAACGCAGCCTTTGATTATTTGGCTCAAGTGTTTAAGACAATAATTTGCTAAAAATGTCGATCGGCGTGCCAATAAAGGTGTTGCACGAAGCGGAGGGACACATCATAACCTGCGAAACTAACACCGGCGAGGTCTACCGGGGTAAGCTCATCGAGGCCGAGGATAATATGAACTGTCAAATGCAAAATATCACGGTCACCTACAGAGACGGACGCGTCGCTAATCTGGAAAACGTCTACATTCGAGGCTCCAAAATCAGATTTCTCATACTGCCCGACATGCTGAAAAATGCTCCCATGTTCAAAAGACCTGGTGGAAAAGGCTCCGGGACAGCAGGCAGAGGAAAGTCTGCTATTCTCCGAGCACAAGGTATTACGACGCTTGATATATTTATTGTTATAAGATTTAGTATCGAAACCCATACATTTCTATCATGATCACTTTAAATTTTAATTATCAAATTGCGTTGATAGCAGATTACTTATAGTTGTTTTTCAAAAGTTATCATTGTTCCATTATTTTATTGCAGCAAGAGGTAGAGGTAGAGGACAGAATCAGCGAGGCAGGGGCACAGGATCTGCGCCATGGCTTAATCAGCAAAGCCAGGCGAATGCACCTCAACCTGGACGAGGAAGAGGCTAATCTCTTTAGGAGTGTTATTTTTCTAATGACAACCATTCAGATGAAACGAACTCTAATCATTCAAATTATTCTTATACTTTTAATAATAAGAAAGAAAACTGACCTTATTATTCTATATTCTAGTTTATTAATATTTCCATAAATAAAATTTAAAATGATTACTAGATCAAACATTTCTGAGCACTTTTTTTATTTTATTAGCAATATATTTCTTATTATTAAAGATATGCGAGTGATTTTTAAAAAAAGTAATTTTATTATTAGTCTATTCATTAAGATTGTAATTGTAAATTTGTATTAATGTTCCAACATTGAACATAAATAATAATTTATAACAATTTTGTAATAAGATGTAAATTTTTTAAGTAGAAAACAGGATAGCATTGTTAATTTCAAAGAGGAATTAAGTGGCAAAAAATGTGAGTTTCTATAATTTTTAATAAAACTTATAAATGGAACTACTAAATCTATTTGTTTTCTTCTTTTACACAAATCTAAAACTTTTCAGCTTCCCTGATAATTGAAGCAAAATTAATCTCTATTATTTGTATGCTTAAAAAACATTAAAGCAATGTTTTAAACAGTATTCAATAATTTCTAAAATTATATTGCTATTGGCATTGTTTAAAAAACAAAAAAAAACCTACCTAAGAATAGTATCTGTACTTTTGTTTAAAACATTAAAACAAATTTATAGCATTAATGACAATTTAGTATAATTTTACTCCTAATAATCATTAAGCAATAAATAATTTGCTGAAAATCAATGTTTTTTATACTTTATTTAGTTGTCTGTCTGATATAGCTCAATTTACAATGCCTACATGCAACAGTTGATTTTCTTTACTTTTTAGAGCGTTAAGCCGCCCGAAAGAAAAAAAGAAGGCAGTTTTCATAAAGAAAAAGCTAAATACATGAAGAATGCCATAAAGCCCAATCGATGTTAAACAAACGCAACAAGACGTAGGTATATATTCTCCGCCAAGAAGCAATTCAGCAGCAGGCAGCAGCAGCAGCAGCAGCAGAGCAGCCACGCAAGGCAAGGGTGCAGTTTTAAAAAATGCATGCCGCTGCTCCTCGCAGCTCTCCAGCGAATAATCAATACAAACGATCGGAAATTGATGGCTGAGCCATCGGGGCGTAAATTAGAATGAAAAGCATCGGCAGGAGGTGAAGCGCAATTTTTCGAGCGCGCCAAATTCAAAAGCGAAGTTAATCAATGGAAAATAAACAAGCGGCAAAGGAACTTTGCCTGCGCCGCAGCAACAAAGCGCTAATTTTTTCGTCTGCCTCGGGGGGCGCATGCGCAGAACCGGCCCGCGACTGACCTTCCCTGCCCCCCGCCGGTGCGCCGGTGTAGTAGCCAGCTCCGCTCATCCCTGCAGCCTATACCTATAGCTAGCTGAGCACTACACGAGCACGGCCAGGAGGCAGGCTTAAAAAAGGCGCAAAATTGCAGCGGAGCCTGCTGCGCATGCGCCCCCTTGCGAATCGCTATCTCCGTGCTGCCCGAGTCGGCACTTGGCGCGGCAGTAGTCGCTCACTCCGTCTCTGTCGGCTGTGTGCGAACTGCCAACTGCGAACGGGGGTTGTGCGTCGTGAGCGTGTGCCAGCCCGACCGCGTCCGCCTCCGCCTCCGCCTCCGCCTCTCCTCAGTCGTCTACTCGTCTACGCCGAACTCGCGACTCTTCGCTTCGCCCGCGCCGGGACTAACAGCCTCCGAGGCGCGAGCCAGACCCGAGAGCACCACTTGACTCGACTCGATAAAGTAATAATTTAACGAAACGTACCCGCGCGCTCTCGCTCGCCTGCACGCTACACTCGCGTTCACACACACACACACACACATATATATATATATATATATCTATCTATCTATATATATATACACACACACGCACGCATATATATATATATATACATATCGAAGGGTCGAGGTGGGGAGCCGGGGCGGCGCGCGAATATATAACAAGCATCACAGGAGGAAGCGCGCGCGCAGCTATACAAGTATAGCTCTGTCTCTGTCGCTCGCGCGGCTCTCAAAAAGGTTTGATCCTTTTTGGTTATCACACGAGACACACAGAAGAGAGTCAAAAAAGCCGCCGATTTCGCGCGCTCGCCGATCCCTTTTGCCGAGGCGACGTCGCTCTGCCAGGGACATTGCGTGTCCGGGTGAGTATTAGAGGACCCGAAGGAAGGAGGTTTCAAGGCTTTTTTTTTTTGTTCAAGCTGCGCGGCGTCGTCGTCGCAGCCGCGCTCTCAAGTCCGTACCAGTACGGCAGTGTATATAGAGACGATTCTCGACTCTTTTCTTTTTTTTTTGTCTCGTTTCTCTTCGCCGAGATGGATTTCCGTTGTTTATTACCGTCTGTCAGTCGTGCTGGGATTGATTAGAGTCGCGAAAGAGGGTTTCGGGTGGTTAGGAGAAGGCCGGAACGGTTGTCGAGGTGAACGGAGGCTGGAATAATTTATTAAGTCTCGCATTTCCAGAGTGCTGAGGAGCTTTGCCGGAACTGACTCGCGGCCCCACACCGACGTGTTAAGCCGTGACAATTCTTCGTCTTCACTTGGAACAGGCCCAGCTAGAAGCACGCAAAGTCTGTATAGAATTTTTTTTTTCTTATGCTTTTTCAAACCTTGGTCACTGATTTTCAATGCTTTCTCTTTTAGACATGTCCACTGTTTTATAAAAGATGCAAATGCCATTTGTCAAGTTTAGGATATTTTTTATAAGGAGTCTTTTAATTGACAACACAATTGTTTTAACAAGCTTTGCAAGCTGAACAAGGTGAGTGTAAAAGTACAACTATGTAATGGATTAGTTAGTAATATTCAAATTTTAAGTATTGAATTTTTTTAATTTTTAAGTTTTGAAAGAAGGATCGCATCATAGTCGCAGATACAATTATTCAATAATGGCTGCAAAACACAGGTAGACCGACATTTATTAAATAACTTATAACTCTTTCAATCAAAATCTTTTATCAAGTATATCAATTTTTTCATTGACACATTCATAAAATCTCATGAGATTACAGTCTGTGATTGAAAATATAGATTCTTTCAACATTTACATTGAAGTTTTTTCCATTGAAAATCGTCAAGAATAATATCTAGAAAACTAGAAATTATAGCATTTCGCATGTTTTTTTTTTTTTTAAATTTAATATAAACATTTCATATCATATCCAGTGATTAGCATAACATTATTCTTTTTTATTGTTTTTCCTTCCCTGATGCATTTTCATGCATATTATCTTCCGCTTTTTGAGCAATTGTGTAGTTGACAGTTTTTATTTTTAATTTTTTAAAATGTACGGAAGACAAATACAGTCTTTGTGTTTGATAAGAAAAACGTTAGTTCAAAATTATAATTCATTTATTAAGAATATAACACTCTAATGCACACATAAAAGCATTATCAAGATAAAATCTCAAAAAATCATTTACACCTGAACTTTCTTCTTCAAGAATGGTGGGTCTATAAGACACATGTCAAGATGTTGGAAAGTTACAAACACAGGAAAGTGTTGTGATTTTGAAGGGCGAGTAGAAAATATGCATGATTGCAAAATAAAATTAAAGTGATACTTGCAACGAAGTAAAGTATCGTGGACATTGATACTTTGTTTCAGAAGGACTAAAGGAAAAGACTGGAGTGAAAGTAGTAGTGATGATGCAAGCGATGACGATGATAGTCGTATTCACAATAAAATGGAAAAAATATCATATGTAAAACGTGAACTTCAAAGAAAACTGAAAAAAACAAGTAACGTATTGAGTAAGTTATGCGATAGTGATGAAAAAAGTGATATAGAAAAGAAAAAAAGACCATCTTTACCAATTGCAAAAAAACTCTCCAAAAACATCTATACTTCAGAGTCTGATAGTTTAAGTTCAGATACAAGTCATTCTCTCAAAGAAAAATCTAAAACATTAAAAAAGAATATTAGTGTAACAAAGTCATTAAAAAAAAAACATTCCGAATCTGATTCAGATCAAAAAAGTATTAAAAAAAAGAAGCATA
>JAPYZA010013840.1:0-10047 GCA_030522685.1 Eupelmus azureus | reverse complement strand
AGAGAGAGAGAGAGAGAGAGAGAGAGAGAGCGCGAGTAGACACACGGCTTGAACCCATACGTAAAAGAGCATAAAGCAAAATCATTGGCTCTGAAAGCCATGGGGCAGTGCTAGAGGGTATAACTGCAGTTGGCGCGAGGACGCGCGACGAGTCAAACGGCCGGCATAGCACGCGACTGATGCAGCAACAATCGTCGAAGCGACGGTGTCGTTGGCCTCTCTATCGTCGCGCGCGCGTTTTGCTTATGTGCGCGCTCAAGCCCATAATGAAAACGAATGCACGACAAGAGTAGGAGCACCGCGCGAATAAAACCTATACGCGCACACGATATTTAATTATGCCGAGGCGTTAGACCGTCGGACCGTAATATTCGCTGCGGTCTCGCTCGATTCGCATTATACCCGTGGATTTATGCGACTAATTTGGAGACTGACGGAGTGAGGCTAGAGTTCTGGATGCCAGGCGAGCTTTCAACGTGTTATGGGAATTCCGAAAGGGCTGCGTCTTTCAGCGGGCAATTTTAATAATTCATAGTTATTTTCCATTAAGTTTTTTCTTATTAACAGATAAAAGTTGGTATAGGAATTAGAATGACTGTTTAACAATAGTGGTATTTTAAATTTTTAGTGAAAATCGAATTACAAGCTTATATTGAAAATTTTGATTAGTTATTAAGCAGTTTTCTTAAATAATAATTACTTGTATACTATTAATAAAGTTCTGGAACAGTTTTACCGGTCGATGTATTTAACAGAAAAGTTTCTTAGACGACTCGCTCATTTCTATCTTAGGAACTCACTGCAATTTTTTACTTAGTATTTTGTCTCATTTTTAAACGCTTTGCGTCATAGTTATTAAACAACTTAATTGTATTTATTCTTTCTAACTTTTAAACCTTTATTAAGCTAGCTTCAAATTGTCGAGTGACAAATATTTTAAATTTTGTGTAATATAGACTTACTGATTTTTTCCTGATTATTAATTATAATATGACTTATATTTATTCTACAATTTGTTATCTTTAATTTAAAAGACTGTAAGCGTTTCTAGATTTTCATAGGGAAACATCACTTACAAATGTTCAAATATCAAACAATTTAAAAAGGTAATTTCAATTATTTGTACTTTATAAAAGTGATTGTACAAATGTGTTGCTGGAAATATAACATAGCTCAACCACTTAAGCTTTATTAATGTTGACGATTAATCACTATTACTGATTGTTAAGAAGAAAACTTGAAGATATAATTAGCGAATATGTATGTAAAACATGCTTAAATGAAGCATATTTTTATTTATAAGTTGTGCAATAAATAAAAATACATACTATATGCACTTTTTTGATGTCAAAATCTATTAAATAATAATTAGAGAATTACTCGTATAATCATAACTAAAAATTTCTAGTTTAAAAAAAAAAACAATGAGTGGCGTAAATGATCTCAGAGTGAATAATATTATTTAAAACAAGTCTGCGCCGGAACTCATTAATGAAGTCCTAATCGGTTTGTCCGAGATTTTCTTAGGCATTTTTTATCCACCTTTGTTAACTGAATCGTACGCACAAACCTCATCGCTTTTTTCGCCATAATACGGAGTCTATATTGTATAGGCGCATACTTGAACGGCGTGCCGATTCGGTTTACGTAATACGACGGAATTACTTCGATTCTGGCCGATGATGATGATGCTTGGGCGGCGTGGATCGTTTTATTAGCAGAACTTTTTCCAGCTCTGTTCTTTCGCTCGCACGTCTCAAGGACTGTGCAGAAGAAATTTTATACGTTTGCATACTTGAGGATTTATTTATCTACAGCAAGGATCGATTTATTCTGAATGCTTCGGTATTTTGACAAAGAGTGATTTGATTTTTTGTAGATAATTTTATTATTGCTAACATTTTTGTTTTTACTTTAACATGAATAGAAAAATGAATAAATTAATAGATGTTTTTTATATTCAAGAAACATAATTCTTATACTTCACCTTTTTAAGTGTGATAAATAATTATACGAAAAAGTAATTGAAATACAGTAAAAAATATCATTGGTTGAATATAAAAACAATTCTCGCTTTAGCTTTGTCACTGCCTAACTATATTTTGACAAAATGCTTTACATGAAACATACTAAGTAAACTTCAAACTAGGCAATTAACTATTTAACCTCTTTTTTCGTTTTTCTCTTTTTTTTTTTTTTTTGCTCGCGCTGTTCATTTTACTTAGCGATAATTCGTGTAAACGCACCTCAGTTCGGATTACGCGCGCGCGCGCGTGCTGTTTTGCTATCTCTGGCACATTTACGCGCATTCTTTGCAGCCGGCAACAGACCAACAGCAGCCGATGTCTATGTGTGCGAGTGCATGCACGCGGTGTTGATAAGATAGCGACCGGTTAGATAATGCACACGCGTTTTTGCGGAGCATCGCTGACGTTTTTCTGTGTTTGCAGGTATATACCGATCTTCGAACCGGTCTCTTTAATTGAGATACGTAAATAAACGACGGCTCTCTTGTCTAATAATTTTATTTATACGTGTTAAAGTTTAAAACTGTTAGATGTTTCGACAATTTTTTAAATTCATACTAAATTAACAACTAAATAGTCCTGCATCTATAAATTTCTAAAAATCTACGAAACTAATACTTATAAAAAGTTATTTGTTTGCATATAAACGTTTAATTTACTTGTGATTATTTTACGGCTTTCAGATTTTTAAATCAGAACGGAGAAAATACTTTTGTACCGTACATTTTTTAGCGTTTAAAGTATACTTTTCACATTTTTTATGGCTACCGTGTGTAAATGATTTAAGACCTGCCAGACGAACGTGAATTCAAGCGCTAAAAAATTGTGATACTGGTTTGAGGTTGAATTTATAAATCATTATTACCGGCTGTCATTATGGGTTATTTATAAAAATATTTAAACAAATAGGTGTAATAAAATGTAAATTTGAAATTTTATTTCGTTTTTTACTGTTTGTTGCTGCTTTGCTTAAACTTTAACTGTGGTCAATCTGTAAATTTATAAACCGCTTTCGTACTCAATTAACTCATCTTACCAATTTAACTCGTAGCTAATCAAGCGCGTGTTAGATCGAAATACTCGCACATTCGTTAGATTTAAATACGTTAAAAGCATTTGCCACAATTATTTCTTTCACATTTAATTTAGTTTTTATATAAATAAAAATTTTAAACGTCGTGAGCTTAAAGTCTGTTGTAGTAATCGTTATGTTGATGAAAAATGTTTGTATCCTGATTACGAACTCATCCTATTAAAAATTTGTATACTGCAATGGGTGATTGTGATTAAAAAAAACTGAATATAAAGGCAATGAAATTCTTTTAATGCCACTGAATAAATGTTTATTAAAAGTTTGAAACTTGAAAGCGCAATGAAAGAAAATGAACAAAAGTCCTTGGCATGCTCATCAAGTAGCGTACACCCTTCTTTCTGAGCACGATAAAAAAACTCGTCCCCATACTTTAGAAATACAGTCGTACCAAAAAAGCCTTGACTTGGAGTGGGGGGACCGCACAGATCGCGAGAACGGTGCGCATCGTCGTCGTCCCACGCGCCACTTGGCGTGGGCGCGAGTCATTCTGTTATTATCGCGGCCCGCGGAGGGATGCATACAAAAATTTAGTAAACACTGTAGGGACAATAACGTGTGCAGAGAGACGCACCTATGTAGACAACTTCCATGTTGAGGCCGTGCGCTGCCGCCGTCGCAGTAGCAGCAGCAGTGGCAGTGATGATATCTCGCTCGGCGAGCGCAAAATACTTAATGAGTTGCACCTCCTCCTCCTCCTCAAGTGACACTGACACACTCACACATGTATATATACAAAAGTAAGGCACTCAGTAATTAAAAATGGGCACTTTTCGTCCGGAACTAGAACATTTTCGCGAAACCCGCTAGGCGGTAAACAAACGCTTGTTTACAAGGCTGCAGCAGTTGGGAGAAAAAAAGAGGATGTCTGGCTGGAAGTAAGTATATAGCTATATAGGTGGTCGTGCGCGCGCGCCAGCGAGCCAGCGAGTTGAGGTTAGGTTGGCCGCTCTCTCGCTATCTATCCTCGTCGCTCTAGCGCGACGACACTTGTTGATTCTCTGGGGCGCAACGGCACATAAACGCAGCTGCAGGAGGAAAAGCGAGTCCGCGGCGATAATGCCAGTGCGGAGAGCAGGAAAAGCGCGGACCTCGGCCAAGAATCCTCAGCTGCATATGGCAGTGGCAGCAGCAGGAGCAACAGCAGCAATCCGGCCCCCGAGTTTTCGCCTCCGCCGCCTCTCCTCCATCCTATTGCCAAGCGCAGCTATACTTATATATCCTTGCCTTGCCACACTTCCTTCGCACTCGGGCCCCAAGTATTTTTCTATCTACGATTCTTCAGAGTATCAACTGAAACACTCACTACACAAGCGTATAGTCGCCGTTTAATGATTTTGGTAGATGCAGCTGGAAACGATTTATCGCTAAATATGCGTTCGCGGACGGGTGCGGGCACAGCGGGCGCGATACTGCACGTATAGGACTATATATATACGCAGAGGCAGACGAACGGACGGGACTACGTCTACTCAGCGACTGGCACGACGAGAAATCTGGAGTCTCTCCGGCTCTCTGCCCCTCTCGCTTCTTTTACCGCTCGCTCTCGCTCGCTCTTTCACTGCTAGCGCCGAGCGCCGAGCGCTGCGCTCTCTCTCTCTCTCTCTCTCTCTCTCTCTCTCTCTCTCTCTCGCTCACTCGCTCGCACGTATACACCATGGGCACTTTAACGAACGTCGTATGCCGCGAGCACTGAACTGTCGCTTTAATTTTTTTTTTAGAGCAGAACAGTGTTAAGGTTTGAAAGTATAGGTCATTTTTTGAGCGCGTTGTTTGAAGGGCGAGGGATATGGGTTGGGCCTGTTTTTAGAATGATCGGATTTGAGGAGTAAACTGATCTGCTTCACATAGAAAGCATTTATACAGTTTTGCTCTTTGCCCTTCCTTTTATCAGTCTTTCTTTCCTATTTAATTTTCAGATCGCGTCTCTCTACCTACTTGCATGTATATGCATGTCCCTTGCGTTTGTTATCTCAATCATTCATCTACTCTTTCTCCTTTAACCCTTGAATAATCGCTTCTTGCATGTATAAGTAGTAAGCTAAGCAAAAGAAAAATTTAAATAATTTAAAAACCTTTTTTGTTTAATTTTAAATTTAATAATAAAAATACTTTTTTTTCAAATTATTCATTCATTTATATACATACAGATAGCGCAAAGTTGCAAAATCATTGGGACCAAGTTTTGCATGAGTTAAAAACAAAAAATTTTAATTCTAGTGAAGTTTAAATAAAAATTGAAAAAAGTTAAAAGTTGAATTTGCTATGAGCAGTTTTGAGAAGCTTTTATTGAGAATAGCTCTTATCCTTATAGAATTTGCCGAACTCTCCTCATGTATGCATATATATAAGTTTTATTTACCAAAATTTGTATGTACGAATGGTCTCGCGGGAGCTGCAGCAACAGCAGGGTGTATATTTGTATCCGGCAGAACGATATTCGACATTTCTATAGCCGTCTCTGTCAGTATGTTGCCGCATGCGGCGCATATGCGCGTCTCCCTTGCTGCACTCCAAAAAGATCAGCTATGTCCCTTTATGTAAATAAACCGAGCTCTATGCTTCCTCACTCTCTCTTTCTCTTTCTCTGCCTCTGCATCGCTCCTTCGCGGCCTTGCGCCGGTCTGTCCGTGCTATGCGCTGCCGCCGGCATGCGAGTGTCGATCTTGCCCGCGTACACATACACACACACTCTCTCTCTCTCTCTCTCACTCCTGTTGCATCCTACATGTATACAATCTGGCAACTGCGCTGTCTCTCTCTCTCTCTCTCTCTTTCGCATTTCCACACAGGTTTTACTGATGAGTTTCCACTGGTTAAAGTATGTAGTACTGATGAAGTGCAAGATTCTATCTGAATTATCATGAATGAGAATCTTGAACTAAAGATATTTCTATTAAAGAATTATCTTGTTAAAAAATAATTCTTTTAATTCTTTTTTATTTATATTGTTTTAATATTGTGACAAATAAACAAAAAAAAACATTAAAATTAGACTGCTTGTACTTCATTTAGTCTTTAATATTAAAATACGATGTTAATCATTTCCACCAAGACGTTTTGTAAAAACTGCTTTAAGTTTAAAACGAGCAAACAGGTTAAAGAACTTGAAGCTCGCTCTTCCGGTATGCCCAAAAATTCTGACGATTTTCAAAGCAAGATGACTTTTATCAGGAGAGCATGCAGAGTGACAGCTCATCTCTGTACAGACTATGGTTTTCGATAAATATATAACATATGATGGACTTAAAATTGTAGCTCTTTTGAAAATTATTAACTTTTAAAAAATTTAAATTTTTATCAAATCATTACAAAGCAAATCGATTTAACAATAATATACAAGTTAAGTTTTATGGTAATATGCGTTTTAATCATTAAATAATGTAATTTATAAACTGATATGTATTTTGTATTTTAAAAAATTTTTTAAATTAAAAGTATTTCAAGATTTTTCCAAACGCTTAAAGCGGCAATGCAATTATTATATACTAGTCAGTTCATAGAAAGAAAGTAAAAGTAGCACATACTTCAGACAAGCTTCAATTGAAGCTAATAGATCTGTGCTAATTTATCCGTGATTCACAATACAGAAAATAGGTAGCAACAAAATGCAAGTGAATAATTCTATGTGTTCGCCTAGTGGTTCAGTAAGTAAACTTATAAGCCAGATTGACTTTTTCTATGAGTGCTTGAAAGAAAGCTGCTCTGAAAGAAGCTTGAGCTTAAAGCAAAGGTAGCTGAACAATAAGCGGCATTAACGTTCATTCGCACTCCTGTCTCTGCTATAGTGTTCCGGCTTCCGGCTGCCGGCAGCGCGCAGTGCATTATCGGAGCAGCAGCAGCGCACGGCCGAAGCGCAGCCGCAAATACAGATATCCGGAGCGAGCCCCCTTAATTGTAAACGCAAATCCAGAAACCAATAATTCGGCTTACTTGAGTCCCTCCTTCAGCTATTCGGGCCTGCCTGCCTGCCTGCGCACTTAATCCCCCTTTGCACTTGTAGGAGAAGCTAAACGAGTCGCCCGTTTCGCCATGCGCGCACAGCACGTTGCAATCGCACGCAGCCACATATATGCACGTGCATACATTCACACATGAGCGCATCCGATATATATGTATATATAAGCATATGCGGTGCACAGCGAGTAGCACGAGTGCAGGCTACCTCCTCGGCTTTACGGTGCGCGCATATTTACTGAGCTTGTTTTATGTAGGATTGAAGTAAGAGAGAGACAGAAACGCTTTTTTACAAGCCTGCGCATTGCCTGCGGGTGCAACGAGCGAGTTATGCATGTTGAATATAGTTACCCTCTTATAGCGCGTGGACAACAGTTGATGAGCTGCTGCGGATAAATCGCGATATAAATCGGTGAATCGGTGTTCTTTTAATATTGCAGAACAGTTTTGATGCGTCAACGTGACCGCAAGTAAGAATAATCATATATCCGAACTAGTGATTCGAATAGTCAGAGATATATCGATAAAGTCGATTTATTTTTTTATATTCATGGTACAAGATATTAAATTACGAACTTAAAAACTTGCAAAATAATAACTAGAATTACAAAGAATGTAAAACAAACAAAAAATTGTAAACTATTATGCTATTGAAAAAATGATAACATTTTAATAGTTACAGCAAGTCTTTGAAATTTTGATTTGATTTCGACCAAGTGTTATTACTTAATCTGAAGTTTAGTATCCCTTGGTGAAGTAAATACAGTCGAAATTGAAAAAACTTTGTAAAATAATGCAGAACCACCGTTTAAGCTTCGAATCCAAATAATGTTTCTTAATTTTTTGAAAATCATAAATAAATATAAAAAAGTTTGAATTTTGAATTTTGAATAAAAATGAATATCAAGCGAATAATATTAATATACTCACTATGTAAAAAAATATCCGTCCAGCAGGTAAGTATATAAGTAAGAAGTTGGCGCGCCTGGCGCGATCCTAGCTCTGAGCGTGAAAAGGGTTGAGCCTAGGTAAGTATAGGTATGTATAGAGCGCGGAGAGTCAGTGAGAGAGCGCGAGCGAGCGGTCGGAATTGGCGCGCGCTGCGACTCGCGAGAGCGGCGGTGGGGCGACGCGAGTAGGAGAAAAGGCCGGGGCTCGCGCGAAGGACCGTGTAAGTCCCAGGTAGGCACAGGTGAGCAGGCGCGCAGGAGCTCGCAGGAGCTCTGCTTTCGTGCCCGGCGTCGGGCCCCTTTTGCCGTTTCTGCCCGCTATAGCACACCGGGCCCCGACGCACTTTCTCTCTCTTTCTCTTTCCCTGCCTACACGCGCTCTTAAGCATTGCGCTGCCAGTGCGTGTACCTGCGGAAATAGGCGCGCGTTCGCCGTTATGTCGCTCTTTTGAATCCAACGTGGACAGTGCGCGTGTATATATAGGTGTATGTGCAGTCGCTTCTTCTCTCCATTATGGACACATGCGGGCGCCGAGCCGCCAGTGCGTTATTGGGCGTGGGAATATCCCTTTTTTTTTTTTTTTTTTTTTACCGGCTCGAATTGCCTTATGCTTTACGGAAAGTATCTGTTATTTTTAATATCTATCGCTAATTGTGGCTTCGCAATTGATCAGCTGATATGTTTGAAATAACATTGGGCTCTAAATATAATTATGTAGCTTTACACGGATCACTGCTTTTTTAAGGAATTAAGTACTAATAGAAATCTTTAAGATGTTTCTGCAAAATGTGTAAGAGTAAAATAAACCGATTTTAAATTTCTATTAAAAAATAAACTATGACAACTGTTTCTAATTTATTCTATAACGCTAATTAATTCAAACAGACATAAAACTGTTCTACTTATCTATATATGCTTTTCAGTCAAATTAAAATGTTCCGTTGTAGATAATAATTAGAAAAATTTATTTAAAAATTATCATCGACCATATACTCATAATTAATTCAAAGCCCCGGTAACAATCAATACGGTAAGCCAAGCATTAATTTTTGGCATTTGTATTTGTAAATAAAATTTTAAGTTTTAATTAATAAATTTAAAAATCGAATCGAATCTTCGACAAGTTTAACAAATGAATAACGCTACACCGCACGCCGAGATAAAAAGGATCGAGCAAACGCTTGGCTAGCAAATTTTGCTCGAGCGGCAATTTAAACATTCAAAGTCAATTTATATTTACTCACACTTAACATGAGCAACTTGATGCTCCATCGGCATCCGCTCGTGCTCCGGATCTTCCGGTGGTACGTGCACGACCCATTTGATAGTCCTGGCTTTCATCTGCGCAAAAAAGAAGCAGAAAACAAAACAATCAAAAAAAACAGCTGTTTCCGATAATGCACTACACAAACAATGTGACAACTTTGATATGCTACGGACTTCGAGCTATGATTCATAAACATATTACTCATTTTTCACTCTTACTTTCATTATATATTAATAAAGTGCCTCAAACATAAGTAATATTATTTTCTGTGTCAATTTTCTTAATTACGAGATTATAAAATTAATTATTGCGCAGCTCAGAATGAAAGATTATTCCGATAAACATTTCATTTATAGTTTATTTGGCATGACAGTTTTTCAAGTAATAAACACTTCTTGAAATTAATACTTATGTTGAAAAAACTTATTACATATTTACGAATTCCGAGCATTAAAAGTCACGTATAAGTACGTTTTTCTAGTACAATGTAGATTTTTATCAATTATGCATAAAATTAAATATATTGTATATTATGTTTCATTAAAAACAAATCAATTAAATATTGTTTACAAAAATCAAAAAATATATTCTTTGAACAAATTTTTTAAATCGTTCAATAATTTTTTTTTTTTTTTGTTTTTAGGAAGGGTATTAGATTTTAATAGTTATTTATGCACCTAGGGAGTAAAGTAGGTGTTTATTCCCGCGGGTGAAGTTTGCTGCCCGAGCTTTAGCGAGGGCAGCAAATCACCCAA
>JAPYZA010013823.1:0-12471 GCA_030522685.1 Eupelmus azureus | reverse complement strand
GCTATGATATAACGCGCGGCGAAAGTTGCGAGCGCGCGGAGAGGAGGCCTTATTTCGCGGGCGAGCAAGAGGATGGAAATATAAAGATTCTTTTTCAGCGGCGAGCGCGAAGAGCGGTAACATTAATCTCTCGACGCTGCCGAGCGCGCTGGCTGTGTTGCTGGCCTACATTTTTTTGTTTTAGCGGCGGGTATACAGTTATGTTATGTAAATTTTCGAGCTAGGAGATATGTGGGTATGTGACGGCGAGTATTGGCGGGCTCTTTTTGAGGAGACGAAGTGAGAAAGGAGGAGGTAATTAGCTTGGGCTGTATGGATTTTTAAGGACGAGGAAACGAGTGGAGGCGGGTGGGCGCGGTTCGCTCAAAGGGTGGGAAGTTTTATGCGGCTTTTGGCTGCGTTGATGTAATTTTATGGAAATTTTTTTGCTAGTAAAGGGAAACGTAGGATCAAAGCTAAGGAAGTTATTTTTTCGAGTTTACTTTCGTTTACAGATATTACGATTGCAAAAAAATGATGAATCTTGCAAATCCAAAACTTTTCTATGCAAAACACTCGAAAACATAACTTTCAACCAACCTCAACCCGCAAAAAAGCGATTAAAACTAAAACAAAAAACATTCGCACAGCCGCGAGCCTCTTAACTCAGCAACCCCAGCAAAAGCATCAAAATCGTCAACGTCTCAATCAAATCATCAAAAAATAATCAACTCTCATTAAAAAGCCGACAAAAACGCGCTAGCGCGCCTAGCGTCTGCCTGGATTTTTCACGCTCCTGCGGGGCGAGCTCGCGCCGAGGTAGGATTTGATTGTTTTTTCTCCTCCTCCTCCGTTCTTCAAAGGAACACACACTGCCGGATAATCGCTTTCTTGGAGGACAGCCGAGCGCGCGCTGGCGCACGGAGGGAGTATAACAGTCGCGCGGCTGTATGCGTGCGCCGGTAGGATGGCGCTGCCTCCTCTGGCTTTTTTTTTATCGGCACATTCCCGGCGCGAGTGTAGCGCGGCGCGCGCGGGGCCCTAGAATTTCCGACAGGAAGTGCGAATAATTTAACGCGCACGACTATAATCTACATGTACTAGTAATGAAATTTCGCTATCCCGCGCACCGATCTCGCCCGTGATATAATGATGTAAGTGTAATAAAGCGAGAAGCGCGTGTAGGATAGGCGAGTACATCGCGGCGAACAAGATTTTTACGGGAGGTGGTGAAGGTGGGTGGGGATGGTTTTCTTTTTTATAAGCGAGTGGAGCGGTTTTTAATTGAATTTTTTGTTTTGCTAATTAAGGTGTTTGGGAGGAAATTTGTTCTGGTGAATGTGTGTAATCGTGACGGGGCGATGCTATCTGGGTTGAAAGTGTGTTATTATGGGACGAAAATTATTTTTGCTAGGTGGGATAGTTAGTTTTTAAGTCTCGAATTTAAGTGGCAAACGCATTTAATTTCATTATTTATATGTTGAAAAAGTAAATAAACATTGTTATTAATAATTATTGAATTATTTAAAATAGCATCCGCGAAAGTTGAGGCTTCGAACCATTCTAACTGTTCAATATTACATCAATTAATTGGATACAAAAGCATTGTTAAAACTCGTATTTAACTTCTAAAACAGTTTGTATTTTACCTTGCGTGACAAAGGAAGTTTAGCATTACTTCTGTAACTCACCTGCAACATAAAAAAGAAACATTCTAATTAGTCACATATTCGAACGCGACGCTAAAAAATAATCACAGTAATCCCACTCATCAACCCGCACCGTCAATCTCCCACAAATCTCAAATTCGCAAACAACGACAAAAAAAACGCAACTCCAACTACAATCGTACTCAAACCCCCTCAACCCCATCGCGCGAAAAACCACGTAAATCACTTCAAAACCACCAGGCCGGCGCGCTTTCGCCCATTAAAATTTCCGATATACAGCGTAAAGCGGCGATAAATCAGGCGTCGCGCGACGTATTGACCGACGCAAAAGTCTTAATTTCAAAATTTATATCTAAGCAGTAAACGGCGCTGGCTCGCGCGGCGCAAACCGGCATGAATCATCCCCGGCCCGTTGTGTCTTATTAGAGCGCCGCGCGAGAGTAAGATCAATGGCACAGGCGCGCGCGAGCTCCGATCTAGATTTAGCCTGCGCTCCCGCAACTCTTTCTCTCTATTTACCATCGGACGTACGTACACACGCATCCTCTCTTTTGTTAACCTACAAACAGAGCCCCGAGCGATCTGGCCGCGTCGATAAAAGCGCGCGGGCAAATCGAGGTTATTATAAAAGCCTTATCTAACGGCACTTATGAATACTTGAACGGCGGAGCCGTGATTCGTTATTGCAATATGAAAAAAGGGGGGAAAGGAAGAAAGGCAAAGTGTATCGACGGAGTCGCGCACGCGAGTGACGTAGGGAAGCAGCAGCGCTGCACGCGGACTCTCGTCGTCAGGGGATGACGCAACGTGCGCCAGGAGTATCGAGCGAGCTCGCTCGGGCCGCTATGTACGCGCGCCTATTGATCGCCAATTTTCATTGCTTTCGCGCTCGCGCAGAGACGTTTTTGTTATTTATTTCGCTTTAAAGCGCCGGCTGTTTGCAGGCTCGCGAATTTAACGCTCCGAGGCGCGATAGCGATCCGAGGCGCTCGAAAGGAGGAATGACACTGTGTGGATTTCGCGGTTGGTTTTTTATTTTTGAGAATATTTTTTTGGAGAGGGGAATTCGTGAAATACGGGACGGGGGGAGTAGGCATTTCCGTAATGCGAGAGTATTTAATTTCAATCGATTTAAATTGCTAAATTGTCCGGGGGTATATATGAGCATTTGGAGGCGCGCGAGCGGGGGGATTACTACTGCTGCGTTATTCAAATGGGTATACTTTCTAAATGCCATTTAAATAAAGATTTATTCCAAGTAAAATGTATTTTCTTACGAAAACGTGGAATTTAAATTTACAAAAGTTAAAGGCTATTAGCGTCGCTTTTGGGTAGGCAGCAGATGCATGTTAAGTAAAAGCCGCGCGCGGGTAATCGGACCCGGAGAGAACAATAATTATCGATGCTAATTTGAATATTTTATCTTTATCTGAGATCTGGCTTGCTCCTCGATTAGCTATACGTATTCCCTTTTACTTCTAACGGCATACGCTTAAGACTTTTGACTTTATGCGATCCCGAGTGTTTCGGCCATTGTTAAAAACGTCTTCCCGCTTCGAAAGCTCATTGGCTATTCTTTTGGCGCTGTGATATTTTTGTCGGCGAGGTTGTGTCGATTCGACAGTTGTGTTCAGTCTCGGTTCGTAAGATTGAATATTTAAAATGTGTTATCTGGATATACATTTATTTACATAGTTTGAGACTTTTGAAAAGTGGTTGAATTTTATTAATTGTTAGATTAGTAGATAATTTACTGTAAAACAACAATTTGTTATTGTTGAGATTGTATTCTAAAAATAATATACTTTCAAAAGTAAATATTTATTTATTGTTTTATTAATTTGATACTAGCGCAATTATAATCTAAAATAAACGTCAATACTGTCTTGTTTCTTGTCTGATTTTAACATGCAAATTTATGTTAGCAAAATTCTATAAAATTAAGTGAACAATTAGATTTTGTGCCTCACCTATAGGTGTTATCATCGAAATACCATCGGCAACTTCTCCTAAAATTTCCCAAAGAACAAAATGAGAACTATACGTGAAAACAGTCTAATGATAGTATCTAAGTTCGTTTCAAATTATGTAAGAGTTAAAGCTGTGAACTGACGATGTCTGACTAAACAATTTTAAAAATCTTTTTGTACACACGAGCAAAGCTACGGTATTAGCTAACCTATTCTAACTCAATTTTTTTGCGTAAATAAAAAAATAAATGTTTATACGAACTTAAATTACTGAAAACTATAAAACTATAAAAATATGTGTTTTTTTATTCAATGCAAGTATTTTATCCAATTTGTCCAAACAATTACAATAACACATCAAAACTCCAACAACATTCCCAACAAATCTTAAACGCATCTGCAAAATCTTATCAGAACAAGCATACTCTCCAGGCGCAAGACCTCTCGAAGCTCTATTTGCAACACGTGCGAATTGCACTAATTCAAGAAGAGCGAGAGACAGAGCTAGGAAGCGAGAGAAAGGTGCACAACAATTAGTGGAGAGCTCGACGTGCTCTCGCGCCGCCTCATGAAGACCCAGCCGCGCTGCACAAGCATCCGAAGGGCTTACATAGAGACAGACAAGCCCGCGCCGTGCCAGGAGCAAAGCCCACTACATGTATTCCCAGAACAAACCAGCCCCGCACTCCCAGAGTCACTCCCAATTCCTGTTTCTCCCCCCTTAAGGTCCTTCATTACACTTTCTCGCGTCCGCCAATTACGCGCGGATATAGTCGAAAAATATAGAAATAAGACGAGCGGACGCTAATGCCTTTGGCAAACCACCTCGCGGCTCGCGCGCGCGCCGCGCAGTTGCGAAACGTATATTCTCGGAGTTTCGTTCTTCGAAAGCCGATTGCTTCTTCGCGCGGCGCGAAAAAAAAATCCGAGCTGACGAAGAAATTCCGGCCGAGCGTTTTGCTTAATTAAGCTCCCGACTAATTGGTTAAAAGGATTGGTAAATTAGGACGCTCGCCGCGGCGGACGTTTCTCATTTTTTCCGGCGCGTTACGGTTTTCGATAAAGCCGCGCGCGAGTTGGAAAATATTTTTAACGCGTGTGCACTTTGCTCGCAATGACAGTTTTGATATATAAGCGCTCGGGCCGAAGAATGCCGCGAAATAATCTCAAAGGAATGTTAAAGGAAAATTCTTTTTGAAAAAAGCGTTTTATTTTGGACTGGATGCGTTCTATTTTAGCTGGCCGATTCCTTTATGCTTCGGCGCTCGTATTTCATACATTTTCTGCAGTATTTTTAAAGCCGGCAATGAAGGGTACGATAAAAATTTTTAGAACTACGAGAAATGAGTATTATTTTGCCGATCAATAAATACACGACTGGTTTCGCGGCATGCTAAAATGCACTTACGCGCCTATTCTTAGAAAATACCGTGTCATTAATTCTATTCCGGGATTTTTTTTTTGTTTAGCGATCGCAGATGAATGGCAGGGTCATTGAGCGGCGCAATTTATATAATGATTAGATGATTTTCAAACGCTTACTCGCAGTCATTGCATAATGAACTTATTGATTATTAGGTAACGTTTTATCAAAGCGGACATTTATAACGTAATTGAAATTATTTCCATTAATCAAAGTCATTTCCCCTTTATAGAGCATTACACGCAGTGCGTACAGTGCAGACGTATAATACCCTCGTTAGCATCAAAATCGCACACTTAAAAATCACACCAAAAACAACCAATCCCCAAAAAAAAATCAAAATCTAAAAAAAACAATCCTCCCCCTCCTCTCCCAAACAAAAGCCAATCCTAGAACTGATTATCTCGCCGGGCTAACTTTTGCGCGTCGGCGTTTCATTAGCGGTAATTGAATCTTCGCGTGCGCGCGCTCCTTTCTTCCTCTGTAATTTGCTTTTCGTACATAACTGCATCGTAAAAACGTCGGAAAGAGAGAGGAGAGGGCAGCGTTCGAGGCCCGAAATGCGACATAAACTCGTGTATACCGAGTTCGGCGCTCGGCGTGTATATAGCCCGATTTGAACTTTGGCCCACGATAAATTCAGGGTGAGGGTATGTGTATCGAGTCGCGCGTATCGCGAGCGAATCAAAAGCGTCCGGCGTCGTTGTGGCTCGGTGAAACTATTTAAAACGCAGGCTGGATGTGTGTGTTGATATAGGTGTGTGGAGAACGTATTTCTTTGATAATGGACAGAGAGTGTAGTTTTATATATCTTGGATATGATTTTTTTGGGATTGTTAATCATGTTTCGTCGCTCCTAACGAAGACTAGTATATTTTAAAAACTGCCTGTTTTAAATTTGTTATTTAGACACTAATATATCAAAGATATGATCATAATATTACACAGCGTATATGTGGTCTAAACTACAATAATTTTTTCGATGTACAAGTATATTGAGATACTCTTGAAATGTATTAACCACAATCATTATCAAAAGCTTATTTATTAACGTTCTCAAAACATATAATAAAAATACTTATGAAATAAACGATAGAACCAAGCGCTTACATTTCCAGCGAAACATTATGCACGACTCAAACCTCAAAGCTCGCGGTTTAAAAAAAAAAATATAATCATCAATGCACATTAATCAGCGCGCCTAACTACATTATCCCGTTATTGCCCGGCAAAATAGAGACGTGCAGTCCCTCGTCATTACGACATAAATTAATTAATCCCAGGCATATAACGCTGCAGCGCGCAAGGAATTGCACAAGATGTAATTTGTTACGTAAAACAAACGTGATAACGACTAAACGTCTGTTTACCTCCGTGACTACCGCCTCTCCGTCTCTCTACCTGCCGCTTCATTTTGGATTTCGCTACGCTTCCACGCAACACCTGCCCGTCAATCTATCTCTCATATATATACACACGAACATCTAATCGAAAATTCGGGCAGACGTATTTTTTCTCCCATTTTACAGCCTCGAATGATCAAAGTATTCTAATAGTCGTTAATTCGAGCTCGGCCCAAACGAGCAACTGGTTTGGCTCCACAAAGTAGATAAGTTAGAGCGCACTTTAATTTTTGCACCTGTTGCCAGGCCATTATTTGAGATACGCTCGAATAAAAGTCAAATATGTAGATGATGGGGATATTTAAAATCGATAAAGGGGGAAATATGAGCCGTAGTTCAGACGATAATGCGAATTGCGGTAGTCGCTGCATTGTAAAGGCGATCAAAAAGAATTATCTAGATCTGGGGTGCCTCAAGTTTTGTAGATTGTTCTGTAGAGTGCAAATATTTAATCGAAACTGTACAGCTTTGCTAATATTAATTCTGTACACTTGATAAGCGCTCTATTATCATGTAAAATATATTTTAAAGAAAAAGGCAAAGTTTAGTTAGCACTCGGGCCTTATCAATTCGAGCTCGTAATTCAGGTTCACGAAATAATTAAGACTTGCAGCTTCGATTCGCGCCAATCTGGGTCAGCTGCAAAACGCTTGTTCGGCAAAAATGAACAATACCTGTGTCCGCACAATTCGCATGTATTTCGCAAAAACAGAATACGAAAAAGAAACCACGCCGAATCCGACGAAAAGGAAGCGTCGTCTCCTCAAAGAACTAGGTCGCACTCTTCGACTTACATATTTCATCCGCGAGCTTTCATAAATAAAGCACTCACCGCTCTTATTAAACCCCCCGCTTTATAATTCAGCGTGCGCGCATACCCCGGGTATAGAATTCAGCCTTAGCCAGCACATCTCTTTATTTTCCCGAGTATCGATACACCCGCGGAGCGCATCTCGCAGGTAAATACGCGCTCTTAGCTTTCCTCGAAAAAAGAACAGAAGAAGAGGAGCTCGGCAGATATATACGCCGGTTTCGCTCTCATTGGCCGCGTAGATAGGCGCTATGCTTGCGATGCTCCTTCTGCGAATTGATAAGGGCAGATACGACGTATATACACACGCGCAGAGCGGCAGGCCAGTTCGCACGACCCGATCACCTCCTTCTATAATTACTGTGTCACTGCCATTGTCTCGACGTCGTTCTTCTCTCTCCTATCTCGTTCTTCGCTCTGGCATCCCACTCTCTGTCGATTTTCGCTTACTTTTGCTGCGTAGGGAGCTCGTCACGTGCTGCCGCGGCGGTCTTCCTTCGCGTAAGCGAGTGAGCTAAGTGTATGCGGTCGTTTAAAGTGTAATTGTTGCTCCCTTTTTATTGCCGACGTTAGAATATGATTGCCGGCTCTCTCACTCTTTTATCTCTCTATGTCTTTCTCTGTCTCGCGCTGTCGTAACGCAGCGCGGAGAGAAAATCATTGTCTTATTAACGCTGCTTTACGAGAATGTGGCGTTCATTTTGTCACAAAGGATAATGGCACGCTCGTTCCCGGCGACGTGGAAATCATCGCTCCCCGGTATTTTAATGCCGGCGCGACTTATTATTTTTTTAAACAAAGTCATAAAATAAGCCGGCAAGGACACGCCGAGCTTACGAACCGACGATTTTCCTCTTAATTAGTTTTCCTCAATTATCAAACGAAAACGCCTAACTTTCGGGCTTACGTTTCCGATCTAATTCGTCAAGGTATAAAAAAAAAAGTCGACAAATTCGCGAGAAAAGCAAATCCTCCGGTAATCACCATCGAGTTCGCAAAAAAATTTCAATTTCACGTATCCCGCAGTTGTATAACTCCCCATTACACGCTAATCAAAGTAATAGTCACGTGCGATTTCTGCAAACTCAGCCGCATTACCTTGATCAGCGCGAATCTCAGCACTAAAGTGTTATTGCGCGCGCTGTATAAAGACCAATGCGGACGAGGAAACTTCGTTAGAGGAGGGATAGAGAGAGAGAGAGAGAGAGAGAAATGGCATTCTTACCAATGACAGCGTTTTCCTGGCGTAACCTCAATTCTCTGATTGATGCGTGATGCAACCGAGCGATACTAATCGTTTTTACCCGAGACGGATAGATATTTATGAGGGACTTTTGTTGTTTCTGCGCGCTGCTCGCGCTGCGCGGCGAAAAAAATATATACATTAAATCGCCCGGAATCGCAAGAGCGCGCTCCTCTCTGTTGGCTTTGCGATATTTCATTTGGAGCGCGCGGATATATCTGATCGGAGAAGGAGGCTAGGTTGTCGGGGCTGGCTCTTGAAAATAATTGCGGAAATTGTTGGATCTAGTGTGTCAACAATTTCACTGATTTTAAGATTTATGAGTTTTGATAGAATTTGTTTAAAAGAGATGAAAAAGAACGTTAACTAATTAATCAAGCAAATTAAGAACAATCATTTAAGTGCATTTGTTACATAATTAAAGACAATACAAATATTTTAAACTTAATGAATGCTAACATGTTAGCTGACAAAGGTCTATCAGAGAGCCGATAATTTTCTACTATGAAAGAAGCGTGCGCGCGCGCGACAGATGCGGGCACGAATTCAGCTGCTAGGCGAACAATAACTTGTGACTGAAATAAATTTAAAAATCCATTGTAAAAAGAAATACGGGTAGAATCACTGAAGCCGTGCGTGACTTCACAATCAGGGACTCTAATCGACATTAAATGTTGCACGTGATTTGGAGGAAAACAAGTTATTTAAATTCAGCTGTCAATGCAGCAGATAAAATTAAACTTTCAGCTACACACCATAACCCAGCTCCGAGCTATTTTAATGTCCAAACCCATAGCTCCAAACTTTACAGCTCTCATCGAGCATAATTGAATAAGCGCATAAAATTACTCCCCGGCAATTCCGCCAAACTACTCCAACCATTAAAAAAAGCCAGCCAGCCTCGCTACACGCGGCACCAAATTCGTAAAATATCGCGTTTAGCCGCGGCAGAACGAGAAAAAAAAAAGGCAGCGAGAGACCCGCGCGTTTTCTCATTACGCGCGCTTGCCACATACAGGCCAAGAGAGCTCGTGCCTCGAATCGAAAAAAGGCGAGCGCGCGCTCGGCGCTGTACACGTTGCGAAAGGAATTTTCGTGGCACGCTACAGTGCGCTCTCTGACTTTCATCGCTCGCTCGCTGCCCTTCGTCCATGAAAGTCGGCCTGCGGTGGGGGGCAAATTCGAGGCCCCCGTGCACACAAAAGTGTCGCAACATCGCGCACAGAGAGGAACGGATGATGGCGAGAGAGTAGGAGAGGGGGGAGAGAGAGAGAGAGCCGTAGCAACAATGTGTCCTCCCTCCGTGTAATTACGTCACACACAGTCGACCAACAATGTGTTAGCGGCCCGTGCGTGTGCGTATATACCTGCCTTTAATAGCGCCATTGTGGCCATACTCTCCGTGTGTGTACGAGAAAAACTCTTTTTTTTCCTGCCAGCGTCGACACTATTCCGACAATTACCGCACGAAAGGACGCCGTGGATGTAGGTACGTGTATTAATTATGCCGGCAGGAGCGAGCGCGCGCACGGCAGGCGAAATGTAGGCGCACACGCGCGCGGAATCGTGCATTTCCTCTCTCTCTCTCTCGTAGGCGCGCACGCGATGGATTTTTTCGCGGACCGCGCGGAGAGACGGATGCTTCGATGGGGGGCAAGTTTGTAAACGGTTTTGTATATAGGAGTGGATGAGCGAGGGATAATTCGAGGCGCGAAGGTGTGTGGCGAGGAAGCGAGGTGGGGGGAATATTTTTGAGATAAAAGAGAAAGCTCGGTTAATGGAGAAAATCGGTTGATGCAACGTTTTTTCGGCGACGGGATATCGCTATATTTGGGATGATTTAATGCGCAGGTGTGGAATTATTGGACGATAAGGTCTGTAATTTATATAATTAAAATAATGGCCCGAATTTATCATTCACCTGTTAAACAAAAGCTGTAATTTGTTGTGTTACATAAAGATGCGTTTGTGAGATTGCTCGTTAAACAGTTTTCTTTTTATGACTAAAAAAATTAAATTTTGAAAGTTGAATTTTATAATTTATAAGTTTGTTAACATAATAATAATATAAATTAAACTGGAGTTGAATTGTACTTTGCTCTACAACCTCGTTAAATTATAAATGTATAATATTTAATTAAATAGAAATCTATAATAATTTCCATCTTCATTATAATTAGTGTATGCACTACGTATTAATATGATAACAAATATTAAATCATATTTATTTTGCTCTTCTATTTTTTTTTATACTTTTATATTCTATATAGATCTAAAAGAATTTTGTGTGGCTTATTTAATTTCATAAAAGACAAATAAGTTATTTTTCTATGATTTCCTCACTTGACCTAAATCACTCGAATTATGAATCGCGTTGCACTTGAATCAAACTTTCATTATTTTGTATAATTGAATCGCTGTTAATTAAAAGAACATAATTGAGTTGCTTGAATGAATTGTTCAAACGTGTTAAATTCAGCATGAACGTGAGAGTTTCACCCAGAAAGTCGTCCATATAAATTAAGGATTTCGAAAGATAATTCAAATTATTGTTTGTTCACATAATAATAAGTTAGAACCCAAACTTAAATTTAAATAAAATTGTTCGAAGTTGAATAAAAAATATCTGCAGTCTTACCACACTCGGCTAATTCTACTTAACACAAAAATTCATAAGAAAACTTCATAATTAAAAACACTACATCTTCATCTACTCGACTTCAAACATTACTAATCCTCTCAATCGCGTATAACCTTCAATTTACCATGTTTACACGATCGATAACTTCGCCAAAAATTCTAAAGAAAGCTAACCTTCCGCATCAGAAACTATCAATACCCGCGCATCACCTCGTTAATTACACAAACTCATTCCGCCCAAATTAAAAGCTCGCCGAATTTCGCGCACCGCATGCCCTTCAATTGTATCAAAGCACACTTTCATTATCAGTATTTACACGGAGCATTCCTCGTCGTTATCTCAAACCACCTTTCTCGCGCCGAATTCCGCATTCAAAATCGTCCGCTCTATCTCAACGGACGTAACCCAGCAGCTCCAGCCAACCTTACGCAATCAAAACACAATGAGATCTAAACAAAAGGTCGCGGCAATCAGCGAGCCCGCGAAGATCATCGGCGGCAATCAGCGCCTGAGATTCGACTCGAGCAAACAAGCATTACAGCAGCGCAGTAAGTAGTCATCGCGCCGAGGGATCTTGACTATAATACGTTAACCAGTGTAGATAGACACACATAAACGTGTGTGTGCACGCGTGTGTATGTGACGCCGGTCTCGGGCAGCAGCGTCGTCACGCTTTGCCGATGCCACTGCAGCTGAGAGAGCGGAGAGAAGGAAGAGAGTATATAGAGGAGCCGCCGCATGCTTCAGCATAATGCGGCGCCTCATTACAGGCCTCTGGCGCACACGACTTGCCAGACGCGCGCGCAGAGAGGTAGACCGGTGTGTGTGTATGTGTGCAGAAACCAGAAGGAGAAGAAGAAGCGGAGGAGAGGATGCACGACGCGCCGCCGGGAGAAAGTGAAAATAATATATGTATATACTAATGTAGGTGATACGCGTGGTATTGTCGGCGTGCTGGCTCTAATAAGAGCGCGGTGCGAGAGATCGAGCTGGATGATGGTTCTTTTACTGGGATTTGATACGTATTGATGAGTGGGTGTTGGGATGGTTTATGCAGGTGTGTGAACGGTGCGTCTTTGATCTACATGGAAATTTGGTTTTTGATAAGATTGTGGTTACGTTGATGAATTAATCTCGCGTAAAAAAATTTACCATTGCCGAAATATCGTAAAATACAACTTCTCTGAAGTTGGCATAACACTTTTCTCTAATCGTAAAAGTACTATTATCAAATTTTGTCGTTGCAATATTTAAAAAAAAACCATGTGTACTGCCAACTTCACTGGAAGTTAGCAGTACATACTCTGAAAAACAGTGATGAAATGATGCTG